>JAOUZG010026054.1:1470773-1496301 GCA_026289955.1 Argiope argentata
GGAGAGAGAGAGAGAGAGAGAGAGAGAGAGAGAGAGAGAGAGAGAGATTAAAAAGCAGTTAATCTTTTTTATTCCCTTCTGAATGCTACATTAAGAATTATAATTTTAGTAGATTTGATTTTTCGATATTATTTTTTCCTCTTGAAATTAATAAATAAACCAAATTCTGATTTTTATTGGTTCAAGTGTGGAAACGCAAGCATTTCCTTATATAATTCGCTTAGATTGTGATTCGATTGAATTGGGAAATACACAAATCTGCTCATTCATAATTCTGAGATTGGCAAATATTCCATTAAATGGAAACAGTAAACATAGCTGTACCACACAATGATTTAGTTTGAACATAGAACCATCATTCGCAGGATGAGTACCTCTTCCAAAGATAATATTGCAGAAGCAATCGCATTCGCATAAGAGGTAGTACATTAATAATGAGTTGAATTTATTAGCGGCAGCATCGACGCATATACTATGCTGGGTTATGAGAATTACTTACCATTCATATCGGCATGAAATTACTAAGTGATAACATAATTCTCATGAGTGGCATGTGCAGATTTGTTAAGTATTAAAAATGGTATTAAATGGCAACTTAAATAATGAAGTCAATAACATAATCTAATAATTGGTTGATTTAGTAAAATGTTTTCAAATAGGAATGAGCTACTTCTTAAAAGAAATCTTATGTTAAAACTATAATATGATCTCAAACGTGTTTGAAGCAATGTTTTTATTTATCTGCACTTCTTATAAAGCTATAGAAAGTTTAAGTCTTTTCCTATAATGAAGTTCTTAAAAGTGAGAAATCTAGAATACAGTTCAATTTTTTATTTCTTCTGATGGAAAGTGGTAATTCTCCTAAGGTGCTTGCTTAAAAGTGATAGATAATACGAATAATGTGATATATAGTACATATGATACTAACCTTGTTTAATTTTTATGGACTTTCAGCTAAATTATTCCATATTCGTAAGAATTCATTCAAAAATTGCTTGCCTTTTAAAGACAGGCAATCTGAATCTGATGTATTACAAACCTATTAAACTTTTAATTAAAATACTAAGTAAATATTTAGATTAAAAAAAGATGATATAGAGATAGTTTAAAGTACGGTTGCCAAGGAAAAATTTAAAAAAAAAATCAAAATTATGTGAAAGTTTTGAGATTTACTTTTATTTTAATAGATCGATAACTTATTGAATGTTAATAATTTGCTAAATTAAGTTTGTTGGTACATAATGTTCTCATTACCGAATTCAAAATGAAGAGAATAGTTTCTGAATTTAAAGTTTAAAGATCCCTTAAAGTGTAATTTTAATAAAAATTCCATTTCTAGCTTTTTTAAAAAACATTTTTACAATGGAAAGTGAAACGGGAAGATAAAGCCATTTTTTGATTTCACTTATTTTTCAAATGTACCTATTACATTTTGATATACATTTAACAGACTATATACTGAATTTTTATTTCATTCCTTCATTTAAGTTTTAAAAAATGCTGCTTTTAAATTTGTTCTCTGATACAACAATTTTAAATAATCAGTTGAAATATAATCACTGCAATAAAAAATGAAGCTTTTTCAATGTGCTCGTACTGCTTACTTATCTTATTTATAATCAATCTTTAAAGGAAACCAAGTTTTTTTAAAACTGTTTCCCATGTGTTTTCCTTGTAGCGCACAAATATTGGACAATATTGTATGACATTGATCGATATTCGTAACATTGTTTTACATTGTGGAATATTGTTTAATATCATATAATATTTCACAATATTATATAATTTTGTGCGACAGTACCTGGGTTAATAAAGTAACACGGGCTTTTAATATAATACGGATGTTTTTGAAAAATGAATAAACATAATTCTTGAGAACTTGTTTATGAAATCTTGAGTTTTTTTCTTCTGTGGCAGCAGTTCTAGTACGTAATTAAAACTCTATCATAGAAAGGCGGCTGAATTTATTTCGGCAGGATATGATGACATTAAAATACTATCGGAGTCATAACTTTTGAGACATAAATTTAGTATAATAAAGAAACTGTGCAGAAATTTTCTTTTCAAGACTATTTTGAATTCTTCTCATTTAATATTAATGTAAAGACATAAAAAAGTAACCCTTTTCCTTTCTCTTTTTAGAAAGGATAGTTTTCGAAGTTTACTAATCCCTTAAGGGAATTATTTCTATTTCAAGTGCCCTGACGAAACTGCTATGAAGAATAAAAACGAGATGAAAAGTAGAACTGCAATTTCCTACTTAAATAAATGCAAATCAGTCTTGGGATCTTTTGTAACTAAATGAGTGCTCTATCCTCATGAATATATTAAATGGACGAGCCAATTAATTGTTTAGTCTTCCACCAATTTCAGCAGCTTGTTTTTATCTGGATCAAAGAGTTTGTTTCTGGGCAATTTATAAATAGCTGTTTATAAATAAATGAGAGGAAGTCATGCTTTCATATTGCTTGTTATGATGCGAGGTCTTAAGGAATTTTGTAAATTATTAGCAAACTTTTACAATATAAATATTTTGCTTATTTTTTTCAGAGAAATTTATTTTGGCATCTTTTGGAAAATATGTATATAGCTGCTTTCCATAATCGATTCAATAACTTTTTATTTTAGATTCTTCTTTGAAAACCGTTACCCATTTTTCTTTTTGGATTATTATTCACAGTTAATACTTTGTGGAAACTTGTTTTAAAAATAGTAGTCTTTAACTGTAAAATAAACTCTATTTTATAAATAGATTCCAATTAAAAAGTTCAAATAAATAAAATATATTCAAAACATTGATCAAAAACTTCTTCGTATTATAATGTGGTACTCTAACAAGCTCTTAAAATATTTGAATTCATTAATCTTGTTGTTTTATTGTAGTTTGCCGTACGAAAGAAAAATTATTTCAAAAGTCACATTTCAAAAATTTATCGGAATTTAAAGATTCGGTCATAATTCACTTGAGATGCCCTTTTCTAAGGAGCATTTATTGCACAAGAATTCAGTACCGGCCAAATTGGTACTTCTATTTCAAACTGTCTTCCTAGTAAAGCATTTTAAATTTTTTTTCGCAAGTGCATCGCAGGTCAGCGTTTACAAATAATTAATTTATGAATATTAGTCACCAAAATAATCCAAACCAATAAATAAACTGATGATTTTCTTGTACATTATGATATTTGTGAATTAAGAAATTTAATATTTCATGACTGTAATTTGATTAATAAATTCTGATGTATCATTCTTACAATCACAAACTGATTCTCATTGAAATAATAAATTACGTGTTAAAAATTAATTCGCTTAAAAACCCTTTTGTCTCAATAAAAAAATTCTTATTATTTGTTGTTAGACTATTTATTGTACTCATAATAAATTTTTTCATCGATCAATTTTCTAAATAAACTTTAGAGATAATTACTGAAAATTTTTAATAATCCTTTGCTCTCGTTGGTGCTACATTTTGAAGTTTTATTTCTTTATTTGTTATTTTCAATTTTGATTATTGAAAATACCTACAGAATGGTAAAAAGACGGAGAAATTCTATTTTAACACAAACACAAACATTTAGAGCAATAAACAAGCTCTTATATATTGAGTAATTATGCGTCGAATTACTTTTTCCGAGTGCAAAGTGTTAAATATATGTTGAATCTGATCAAACAAAAGAATGACAAAGAATTTTTTTACTATGAGTCTATCGTGATTCATTAATACATTTCCTATGTATTATAATACTTTATATTGAGTATTATGTTTCTTACTATTATAATACGTTTACCATGATGCGTAGTTTCTGTCCTGTGGTTTTAACCACATAGCTAATTATTATAAATGTTAAGCATAGAAAATCTGTTAGAATAAATTATTTTATTTGTAAACAAAATATACTTTAGAGACTATTATTAAAAAAATTTATAAAATATGTGTTGGATATAATATAATAAAAGAATTGTGCAGAATCATTGTATTATTGAGTCCACCTTGCATCATTAATAGTTTACTTTACACATTATATTTTCCACTAGCATTATGAGTTTACCATAAATGAAATTTTTTGACTGGGATACTAATCACATGGCGAATTATAATAAACTTTAAGTATGTTGAATGTAAGTTATATTGAACTTTATTAAAATGAATTAAGAGGGTTTCAATTGAAAGTATTGAAAATATGCCTAATAAATTTATGTAATAATATGAATAGAGACGAATGTTAAATAATAAAATTCAAAGCATTAAATGTTAAAAATAGATGCCAGTCAACCAATTTCATCAAATGATTTTTAAAGATTCTCCTTTCCATTTCCCTCCTAAAATTAGAACAATAAATGTTCTAGATTGAATATATAATTAAAATCCATTGTATTAATAATTTATAAATCTTCTGTATCAAGTATTTGCTATTGATTAAAGCGAAGTCTAATTGGGAATGTATTCGGTTATCACTGAATGAAATATTTATGGAAGATTAATTGATTTAATTCCCAGCATATAGCTGTTGATTAATTTGTAGATTTAAAATAGATTACTTGATTGTTAATTGCTTAAAATTGTTTTCTAGCTCATTTTTGCAGTTGGTATTTTTTATGAACCAATTTGAAATCATGTATTTATTTAAAATGTAAAGTTATAATAAGGAGTTATGACTTTCTCTGTCCTTTCGATATTATTCTAGAACTTTATTCTATAAGAAAATTCATAAAGTATCATACTAACACAATAATCTGTACAAATTTCTAAGCTTCTGTTAATTTAATAAACGCGAGATTTTTTCTTAGAGTTAATAAGTTTTAATATGATAAAAATTTGGGTACATAGATAAGGCTCTAGTGTCTTTATAATAATCTCTCACAATATTTAAAGAAACAAGTATTATTTTGAAACGTAATTTATGTAGATCCGTAGCAGAATCTACCCTAACATTTTAATTAACCAAACAACTATAACAAAAGTTTACCAGAAAGAAATTTGACATTTTTTAATCTTTATCATTCAGAATTTTTCAATTGAAGAAGGAGAAAAGAAATAATTCCTTTCTTTTCAATGCAGATTAATCCTTTCAAGAAAATGTTTTGCTTATAAAAAACCCAGTTTTGTGGAAAAAAATCAATCTATATTCAGAAATGAAATTTATTTTTTAAATCTCGTTTAAATGAAAATTTTTTCTCTTCTTTTTATGAGATCGGTACTTCTTTAATCCTCTGAATATTCGAAAAGAGATAGGAATTCAGAAGCCGGACTGGAATCTATAATATATATTCCCTTTTAATTTTTGGCAAAACTTAGAAATTACCTCACCCTTTTAAAATTCCTTTTCTCAATCCCTCCCTAAAAGAAATTTCTTATAGTGTTGTCTTTGTTACCTAATATATAGTTGGAAATCGTTCCAAAATATTATCATTAAGTAAATGTGGATTAATATTAAATAATAAGGATTAAAATAAAAACTTCAAAATTTATAAAAGTTAAATTATTAGTATTTATTAAAAAATAATGTAACAGATTATCAGAAATGTTTATAATCATTGCATGTATTTTTTATGATAAATGTTGGTTTAATTTTTTAAAATTAAATGCTAGATGAAAAAAATAAAAGGGTAATTCTTAAAAAAGTTAAATAGAAAACAAGCAGTTAATCCTTTTTGCATTATGTGAAACAAATACAAGTTTTACTAAGTTTTAAATACATTTTATATGTTTTCATTTTTAGCAACAGTTGGCTTGAATTACTATTAAAAGCGATTTGAACTTATTGAATAATATTAAAAAGTTACATAATTTTTTGAAGATATTTGCTGATTTTGGTTAAAATTAGAGCAAAAACAAATATTATTCCATGAATATCATCGCTTTATTCTCAAATTCTTTTTATTTATTAAAAATGCATAGATGAGTCTCATTTTTATTTTTTTATACTGTTTTCATTTCGTTTTAAGTCATTTTCGTAATTTGTTGTTAATCAACAATTTATGATCTGCTTGCTCATTGTCTCTTGAGCTAGTAGAGATAAAACTTATTTTAAACACATTTTAAAAATTTCTTAAATTTATTAGATTTAAATTGCTTGAGTTTTAATGAATAATTATTTTTAAATTCTGGAAATTTATTTTAATTGAGGATTGATGATTTATTTTTTTGTATATATCTTCAATATGAGTGTACACAAACACATACTTTTTTACTTTTTTTTTTGAAGTGTTCAAAAGTAATTGATTTCTTATATGGTTAATAAAGGGAATTTATTTTTACTACGCTCTAATTCAATCGCTTTTTTCTTTCACTTTTCCCTCACTTTATTAAATTATTTTGTCTGCTAACTAATATGTACTAAAGAATCACAAAAAAATTATCTGGCAGTGTTTATTTATTGGTTGAGAACATATTTGACTTCAGTTAATTGCGGTTTATTCCCTGACGGTGCCGCAATTAATTACAAACCTTTACCATTTTTTTTTCGAAGAGAAAGATTTCCGTCTGCGTTTGTTCAAAAATTTCTGAGAAAAATATATATTAAATAAAACTTAGTATAAATAAAAAATAAATATTAAAAATAGATTTAAAATATAAAATTTGTAGATTTATAGAGCGTAGTCTCATAAATAATTGCTATACTTATATCACCTTCATAATCTAATTAAACCTTCTTTATATGTATATATCAATGTATTCATAAAAGCATTTTGTTTATGATGTTTGTTACTCACTCTTAAAGAAAAAGTCAAATAAATTATAAACTGCAAATTACCGTACTTTTACAAATGCATGTTTTACTTTCAAAGAAATTGTTTAATAGAGAATTTTTTCAGATCATTTTGGTTATAAGTAAATTGTGCAACCAATTATACTGTATTAATACAAATGCATGTTCTGCTATAAAATGAAATGTTTTAACATAACTATTTTGTTTTCATATTATTGTTGCCTTAAATTAATGTGTTACAATAAATAAATAAAATATACTCTCAAAGCATCATATTTCAGTAAATATTTGTAAAAAATTTCTTTATTATTGTTTCTTTTATGTTTTCTTTTATATTGTTTCGTTTATGGATTTGTAGTAAGAAAGAATCAAAATGTCGAATGAATAGAAGTTGAAAAGCGAATTTTTTATAATTACGGAGATATTTCATTGCAGACAATTAGAATGTTTTTCTATGAAACGTGGAGGGCTGCCATTTTTATCACGTAAGAAAAAGTTGTTTTATTTCACATTTTGTATATTTTTAAAATTATACGTATAAACACAATCTTTTTAACTTATTAAAAATTAGCAGCTAATTGAAGGTAAAGTCTAAAACGCAAAATAATGTCCTAACAATCCAGTATTTGAAACATTTTTAGAATTTGGTGATGAGGATAATAACTTTGTTTGGTGAATATCAAAAAAGTACAACATCTCTATATAAGAATTATCTTATTCCCTTAGAATAACAAAAGAGTTTTTATTATTTTGCTAAAGACTGCAATTTTTAGAGACAAAAGCGGTTCATTCATATCTTAAGTTCATTGAAACAAATCAAGAAGTTTCTTAGAAAAACCGAAAGGAGGTAATCCATGCCCGCGGACAAGTTAATTAATTTAAAGTCTTCAACTTTCATTAGAATCATGACAATGTATTTCTTTCTTTTTTAATACGAGATAGAAGAAATTTATTTAAGGAAGCATTTTCTGAACTTTTAGTTTACTGGATTTGAATTAAGAGTTATTTATTCTAAACGATTATTATTACTGAATACTTTTTGGTTAATATTTTACTGTTATATTTTAATAGGTGATATTTTCATTTAGTGATTAAAGCATACATCCTAAAATTATAGCATAAAATGGCACCATTTCTTGCTTTGCCGTCCGAATTAAATATGAAAGTCTTAGGAAATTTTTTAATATCTAACAAATAAGCTCTAACGGAATGTTTATTTTTCATATTAACTTGAATTTAGAAGAACTAGGGAAAAAAAGAATAAAAATTCATAAATATAAATAAATTCAAGATCACCATTATACAAAAAATTCCTTCAAGGAATAGAATATTGTCCTAAATTTATTATAAATATGCACATTATAATGTATTATATATAAGAAAAAGGAAACAAAACATCATGAAACAATGAATTAACAGAACAATTTATTCTAGACTGAACTGAAAAATAAATTAGGTTTACTCTGTTGTTGATTTGATTTGTCTTCTGCTTGTTCAAAATGATTCACTTTAATAAAATTATTACAAATTGTTTTTATTTTCAAAAAATGAATATTCAGTCATTTCTTTAAATGTTACTTTTAATACTTTTAATGATTAAACCATTCCTTTTTTGTATGTTGTCGCTATACTCTGTTAGAACGTCTGATCATTTATTTATTTGAAATAAGCACATCACAGAGATTGACTCCATTTACTCTATAAATGAAGTTAATCAAAACATACAAAACATACAAGTTACAAAGCAAATGAATAAAAATGGATCATAAAAAACAATTACAAAGTTCTAAACCATTTTCAAATAAATATACAAATAGATTGCAAGGATCTAAAAGTAAAATATACACAATAACAGTATATTATAATATGTATAACTAAAAATAACGTGTGGTCAAGAATTTAAAAAAATAATAAAGTCAATAAAAAATAATTAATATCAAGTAGATATAAATTCTAAACTTTTTTTTAAAAAAATACAAACAAATTGCAAGGATCAAACAAACACAAGCATAATATATCATAATATGTACAATTAAAAATAATGTGTAGTCAAGAATTTTAAAAAAAATGTGTCAATGAAAATGAATTAAGATTAAATAGATATAATTTGAGAACAATTTATGTTCAAAACGCTTAGAATCAAAAAATAAATGTGAAATTTTCCAGAAATCCTAACAAAAGTCTAATATATGCAAAGTTTAATTTATAAAAAAATGTATACAAAGTGAATCTTTTAATATAGTTAATTTTAGAATAATTTAATTATGATGATAAAGGATAATATTAAAGTACATGATTAATCTAAAATTACCAGAATATCTGAAATTGACTATGAGTGCAAAACTGAATTTATTTGAAACGGGACTATATCGACACATAAAAAACACGTTAACTTCATATAAATCAATATATTTCAAGATGAAAGCGTATTAACTCTTTCCCCTACGAGTTAAGAAAATAGCATGTAGACGATATAAAATATCATATATTATATAAATAAACAATTGTAATTTCGACTCAACTTCTAAGAGTTTACATTGAACAGCGTGATAGAAAACTATTGCTTCGCTTTCAGTAAACTGACGAAAGCGTCACGCTTCGAAATTTTATTGTATTTTGTTGCATTATCCTAACTTCATATTCCTCTTTCTGCTAGATCAGCGGTATCTCTTCTACATAACTTAGTTTTAAGTTTTAGTGGAACAGACCTGCACGACGAATATAAATTTCCTAACATCGTGAAAGAAGTTTTTATGCGAACTTCTTAAGCTATGAACACTTAAAATTTCATTACGGGGAATGCATTATCGAAAGGCCCCTTCCACATCAGCTTCCAGGGTTGAAGAATTATGACACAAATACCCGAGACATACTCGTTAAAGAAAACCCGCAGCGTTATGAAGCTGTTGTAGCCTTGAAGAGAGCCATTAAATGTCACAGAATTGCTTCGGTATATGCAGTATAGATAATTTCCAGGCCATGAAGTGAGTTATCTCTCAAACATGCTTCAACGAATATAATTTTCAAAGCGTGGTTTTGTAGATAGCGTTGCCATATACAATTTATGTTTTGCTAATATTTACTTTAAGAATAAATACAAATTCAAGCGATCAGTAATTAAATGATGCACAGTTTCAGAGTAAATCTCTAGGATAATTTTGACACTTTTATTAGAAAAAATAAAAATTTTCAGCTAACGAATAATTTTTTTTCTAAACAAATTTTGATTTTCATTTCTTCTAGACAGATTAAAGTCTTATTTAAAACATAAGATATATGTCTAGTCACAAATAAATGCATATTAAACACTTTCAAGCTAAGGTTAATGCATTTATTTGATTCATAAAACTTTATGCCTGAAACTATAATTTTGACTTTTAAAACTTTAAAACTTTCATTTATTTATTTATTTATATTACATTTCTTTTTATAAGCCTATTTGTAGCGATAGTTATTTCTTAAGTATATTAGTGTTGTTACCATTATTATAAATAATAAATGACAAGAAAAATAGTTTCTTTCATTTGTAACTTTCTAAAATAAGTAGAAGGACAGTTAAAACAAGAACAAAATATAAGCGGTTCAGTCTTTCCATTAACTTTAAAGACTTTGATTATTCGGTTTGGAAATATATATATAATTTTACATACACACTTTGTACTTCTCTAACTCTAAAATATAAATAAGACCACAAGATATGTTGACTCATCCGGCCAGACGGGAGTGGCGCCAATGGAAAAGCAGCAACAAAATGACTTTAGTTATTATTATTATTTTTTGCTGTATCATCATTTTTTTCTTTATTTATGTTCCCTGTGGATTTTTTGATTTCGATCAGTCGTCATTCTGTATTCGCATTATTCGCTCGTCTTTAATCGTTCCATTAAAAATGGTAAAATATTCTTTGAGGTCTGCTTTCTGTGCGTAAGATTCAATTAATCTTCGGAATGAGGTGAGTAGATTTTCATTTCATAATCAATCATTATTATTCATTTATTTCTAAGTCGTTAATGCTACAAGATATAAAAAAACGTTCTAAAAACTAAGTATTCTGGGATAATTTGAATTCTCATTAACTATTTTTTGTCAGAATTTCTCAATATATTCAACTGGAAATGCCTTTAAAACATGACTAAATTAATCTATTATTTGCTCTGCATTTACACCCTGAAGAGTTTTTGATATATAATTTTAAAATTTAATTATATTTTATTAAATTGCTTTTGAGATGTTGCGTCTTCGATGAACAAAGAGCACTGGAATATTCATTTTTCAAAAAATACATTTAAAAAGCATATTTGCATATTAATCATTCAAGTACAATAAAATTGAGTTTGAATTTGAAGCTTTTGTTTAAATAATTGTCTGAATTAAGCTGGATAAGTAAAGAATTAACATTTAACAATCTGAATAATATTTTCGTGGAATTTGATTTTCAAACTAAAAAAAAATTAGGACTTCCAATGCAGAAAATAAATATTTATGGTCTTATTTTTATTTGTTGTGTAATTTTTAAACTAAAATATCTATTGTTTTTTCTTAATTGATTAGATTTAAAGAAACCTTAGAACATTTAGGTTTTATTTTTAGATCTTAAAGGAAAATGCTTTCAGGAAAAAAAGTGCCTTTATAGCCTATGCCGATAATTTAATGGCTACACTCCACTTGGATAAATAGCTTTATCCCATACTGATAATATTATTATTAATAATAATAATTTAGAAAAATCAAAGTACTGCAATAAATTGAAGGAACAAAACAAAATGTTTTAAAACCTTATCAAAAATATTTGAGAACAGATAACATTGTAATCAACCCTTTATGCGAACTCTAAACAACCATCTTATACTCATAATTTTATAATTTTTCTTAAAATCCTTGAAAGTAATTTTTACTGTAGATTGTATAATAAGATATGATTAAAACAACTTTATTACTTTATGAATGCTGATTAAAGTATTATGAGTAATAAAACTTCCATTTGAGAACCATAAATTAACAAATCGGTCGCCTCAATCCAAACAAGTGGCTCATAAAGTTGTAAAAAGAGAAGGTGTTAAATGTCGTGTTGCAGAGCAAATTTTAAGAAGAGGACAACCCAGCTACTTTTTACCGTTTTTCCTTGCTAGCATAAAAAAGGCGACTCAGTAATTTCTCCCAAATGTTTATAAATTCACCATCGAAATTTCTATCCCCTACTTCAAACTGAAATATATAAAGCTACAAACACTCATTATTTCACACATCACAATTTAACTTATTTTTCAAATTTTAACTAAAAAGTTATTACTTTGTGCTCCTTATTAAACTGCAGTAAAAAACTTCGCCAAACAACAGATGCCCTTAATGCGAGCAGATTTGCATATACAATCTTTAAACTTCTTCTGCGGCAAATTCCGCATAGATATAATTAGCACTCAGTAATGGGCTAATGGGCCAGCCCATTCCCGGTGGTTCATAATGGTATTAAAATACTCCGGGACCTATTTCAGCATTTGAGACACAAATGTTGAATAAGTACATTAAAATACTTTCATGAAAAGATCTTTTTTTCGGGTGTTTGGAATACTCCTTATTTAATATTAATACGTAGACAGCGAAAATATATGATTTTTTCCCCATTCTTTTTAGAGAAGAGATACTTTTCGATGTTTTCTAATCCCTTTAGGGAATTCCGTTACTGTTACTAAAAAGAAGCGATAAAATTAAAAATAAAACATTCATTTTCAAATCTAATATATGCAAATCAGTCTTGGGCCTTTTCTAACTTAGGAGTGTCCCCGTCTCATGAATACATTAAACGGATGAGTCAATTAATTGGCTGGGGTGGAGCAAATTTCGTAATTTTGTTTTATATAGAAAAAAAATGTTTTTTTAAAAACCTACAAATAAAATGAAACATTTATTTTACTAAAAAGCCTTGCTTTTGTATAATTTATTTTAGGACGACTTTAAACATGTGTATTTAGTTAAATTTAAATTAGATATAAATGTTGACTTGTTTACTAAAAAAATTAATTTTGGTGGAAATACCAAATTAATCGATTGCAAAATAGCGTTCTTATTTATATATAATATAATTTGTGAACTGTCTTTTAATCTACCCCTAAGTTATACTCTAAATTGATTGTTACATTAAGCTACTATTGATTATTAAACCTACAATTGCACTTTAATTGAAATTCTTAAACAAAATATTCATACTGATAAGCGAATTAAATGTTTTAAACGAATATTATTTTAGACCTTATAAATTTTATCTCATTTCAGTCGTAAGATTATGTTATTATCAAGCAGCGTAATCAAACGTTGTATCTATATAAATTTCAATACCAAAAGTAGCTGTATATCTGATTAATATATTTTTTAATACCTTATAAGAGAGTAAGAAATGACTGAAATGCATTCCATTTAATTATTGTTTATTTTCACGAAAGAAATATCTTTCTGCTTTTAAGCAACATCATATATTTCTTATTCAATATTATAAGTTTATTATAATAAGCAAAATAAATGTGAAAATATTGTACTTATCGTTGATATATTTTTTTGCTATTAGTTTTTGAATTTTTAATTAAAATTATGGTTTTTAAAATTCTTAAATATATTTTTAAAGTTACTTATTTTTTGATTTGAAAATCTTATAGATTGTACAAACGTGTGTTTGCAGCCGAGCTAGTTATCAATAATTTCATACAAGTATGCTTATTCATGTAGAAATAAATTTAATAAAGGATCCTACCATTCATCTAGAATTATAGTTTCATTCCTTTTTTTACATGTTAGAATTTTGTTTTCTAAGAACAGTCTAAGCAGTTAAATAATTGCTAAAACATTTGCCGTTGATGGATTTTTTTGGGTTTGTTTCCTCTATGTTTTTTAATCGATTCATTTCGATTATTTTGATATAGAAGTTTTTAACCATTTTCTATGGGAAAGTATATTTAGAGGATTCAAAGTAACTGTTTTAAAATTTATCATTACAATTTATTACATCTATTTGTTCCTTTTTTCCTTCATTCATATAATTTTTAAAATCTTGATTGTTATGTTAAGAAATGATGGCATATTTAATAACAACAATCTGTAATTTTCGTTACCTTGTAATCACCCATTAGACAAAGGATGTTCTGTTAGATTGCTTTGATAAATTTTGTATCCATAATTCAAATCAATCGATGATTGTTTTGAGTTCTTCGCTATCTTCATGATCTTAAAGAAGCGGTTGATTATCTAATTTTTACCTCTAACTACGATATATAAAATTTTCAATTGTGAAAACGGAAAAAAATTACTTCAAATATTTTTTAAATTGTAGATTGTAATAACTAAATAAACAAAAAAAATTGTCATTTTGAAGTATATATATATATTTTTGAAATAGAAAAATTGAAGCTAACAATAAAAAGAAAATAAAGAAAGTGAATAATATAAGGAAAATTTTGTATAGATAATTGTGAGCTTCCTTTTATTGTTGAAAAATATTGCCAAAAATAGTTCGAGCAGATTTTTAAAACTAAATGTATAGACTGCCAGTATAAATAGTAACATTATATTTACTGCCAATCAAAACCAAATAAAATGCCTTCGAACTTTTCATCGGAAGTTGGGCAGCTCATTGTTGGGAAAAATACTGGCTAAGATGTCTAAACAAGGAAACTGGCTCTCGATCATTCCATAAATTTGAGACCGGTATGTCCATTACCTGAAAGTGACACTTCTTGTTTTCATGGAATCATTCTCTTTAGAAATGTCTGCCAAGTCTGTCAAAGCAGGAAAAAAAAGGAGGTAAAAATCTATTTGATGTGTATAAAGTGGTTATTTATGTTTAGAACATAGTGATATAAAATTTCAAAAAAAAAATGAGTGTCAGAATGCGATTAATGATGAAAACGATTAATATGAGAGGGATTTAATACTGTACTCAATTGCTACTAAAATAGGTTGAGAATGTACGAACATTTTAACAGTTTTCGACAAATCTCAAATTTTAATAGTCATAAAAAGGAAAATTATTTCATTTTTTGTTATTCCTGTTTCCTTTATCTATTTTGCCCTTTATTATAAAAACAAAGATTAAGATTTCGTACATACATAAATGAATATTTTATCTGAAAAGCAGTTTTGTCTCCTATAAAATATAAAATAGCCGATACAAACGAATGGTTATAATTTTTTTAAAAATTATATTTACTTTTAAATATAATAATGATTTTTTAAAAAAAGTTTTTATACCATCTATAAATTTCGAGAAACAACTGTACCCTTTTTTGGCAGACTACAGGAACTCTACAAGACAGCTTATGAGAAATAAAACTAAATTTAGTCCATAAACGACTTATTTTATCTTTAATGACTTGATATTTTATTTATAATTTTAATAAATGAAATATTGTACAAAGTTTTAAACTTTTTTCAACGATATAAAAATAGAAGGAATATACTTATGCCACGTTAAAATTCGAGCTATTGGGATCTCCCCAAAATGATATCAGTAATAAATGTTTTAGAGTATTATTATTTGTATACCCTTAACTAAGAATAATTACAAAAGCGCTTGATAGAATGTGATCTTTTCCAATTTTCTGTGGCGATCAATCGCATAGGTGCCAGACAACCGAATTATATTTTAGAGGCCATTGATCTATCTGAATGAAACCAAAATTTGACGTTTTGTTGTTGTTACTTATGCAATTGCCATAGACAAGTCCGCTGATAAGACATATATGCAAGTCAAGTTCATCCAGTAGTGTCTGACTGTAAAGATGCTTGAGAACCCAAAGGCAGAAGACTGACTTCTAGATCATATAAAGATGACACTCACACAATCGCTTGCACAACCCTTTTTTAAGGGAGACGTTGGGGTTGGAAGTGGTGGCTATTCCACTCACCTCATCTTACTGATAGAGCGTAAGAGGAAGAACAACCATGCTTGAACCGGGGTTCAACAAAAGACGCCCAGATCAATGGAAGAACGCGCTTCCCCTAGGCCTTTACGCCGGCAAATTTGACGTAGAGCTACATTTGTAATTACAAAATCACATACAGATTTCCATATATTTCAATCATTATTATGTTTGAGCTATCACGTTTGCATGTTTGTAGTAGTACAAACCGACACCAACAGCCTTTTATGATTTGATTCCAAATTTGATGCGGATCTACATACTGGTTGTTACATCTATGTACCAAATACAACTAACTCTCTCTATATAGTTATAATTATCGCATTATATTCAGAAATCTGGTCGTATATTCTTCCTATAGATTTCTTTTAAAATTTGATACAAATTTGGAATAACAAATACAAATTGCCCTTTAACAAATTTCATCCATGAAAGTTCAAAACATTTTTGAGTTAAAGCGTTCATATAGACCAAATTCCAGAAATACGCTTTTTGTATCCAGGTAGATTTGAAATGTGGAGATTCGTGAAAATCTCATGTTTGTTTGTTTTGACGATTACAATTATTTCTCATAGTATGTAATACTAGGAAAAAGCATAGCAATCGAAAACTTGTCACGCTTTTTTGTAAATAAGAAAGTTAAAATTAAAAAGAAATTCTTGTAATTTCTTATAATTTTCTCTAATTTAAAGGACTTGTAATAATTAAATTTAAATCCATTTAATGCCGGCGTCCTAGTATAGGAGTAGAGCGTCTTCCTCGTAATCTGAAAGTCCCGGGCTCGAGTCCTGGTTCGCATATGGTTGTTTTTCTATCTGTAGGAGTTTTCTATCTGTAGGGAGTAGGGATCCCATGTGAAAAGGGGCTGTACAAGCGAATGTGATGAGCGAGTAGCTAAGCTAGCGTACTCTTGGTCCGAGTTCTTGCTATTTCAAAACAAGAGACACTCATATGAGCTTAAAATTGTGGATGCATCAGCGAGTTTGTCCATGCCAAGTGCCATTAGAAACAATTACAAATGCATTTAATACAAATAATGATTTGTATTGATAGAATTAAATTGAATTTATCATCATCATTTCATCAAACTACTGTCGACATCGTAATAAAAATAGCTTTTTTCCAATTGATTTGAAACAGAATTTCTTTTTTCTCTTTAATTATCAATACTTGTAACTTGATACAAAAACATTTTTATACAAAATGAAAATTCTGATGCAATAAATCTAGACGAAGACAAAATGAATACAAAATATTATAATGGTGTAATGTATTGAAGAATACTTTCGAAATTTAAGAAAAGTTTTCCAATACTATCTCAGATAATTTTACTCTGGATAAAAAGTTCAGATGAATTAAAAGTGTATATTTTAATGGTACAGTCTTTAAACTAAAACTGTATCTGATTTCTTTCAGCTGCTGAATATTTCAAATACTTCCCGGAAAATCCTTAAATCCTGTGGGCTATAAAATGACGGTCCACTACATTATTCTTTGCAAAGCTAAGCTTGATGAAAAATTTCAGTGGGAAATTCCAGACGTGTTTCAGCTGCCTGTAGAAAAGTTAAAGTTTCATGCTAAAGGCTGATTCATTCCTTTTAATGCAATAAATAAATGTTAGCTCTAACATTCTAAGATCGAGTAACTATTTGTTGAAGATAAAAGGGGAAGAATTTGCTTGTCTTTTTTCGTAGCAAATTTGATCTTGAATTAATTGTTCAAAATACTAGAACTTACTATGATGGTTTTAGATTGTCGTTTATTTTTCGGAAATTCTAGAGATTTAAAAACAACAACAAATAAACTAAATAGTTATAATTATATGTAAATAATAACTTAAATATCATACAAATGTTTGGATTTTCATAATACCTTTTTTGTGCTTAGTGCACCAACAAAAACATTCAATTCATAAAGAAGAATTTCAATACGAATTCTATTTATTAATTATATAAATGATTTTTTTTAGTCAAATGAAATTTAAGAAATATGAATTTGAATATATGTTGACTAATTTATTTATATGATGTTATCGATGAATTTCAGGATATAAAATCTTTTTTTCTACAATCAACCATATTACCTATATTTAAAAAAAATATGCATATAACCCCCCCCCGATCCCACCGTAGTTGAAGAATTAACAGAGAGAGTAGTGAAAATTAATGACAGAATGAAAGTAGTTTTTTTATTATTTATTAAAATAAACTCCTATACACTTTTTAATAATTAAATTAATCAAATTTTAATGAGGCTGGCGATATAAATATTTAAAAAATAATTTTTGAATACCTTTTCTTTTGTCGTTGCTTAAACAATAGTATAACAGCAACTCTTTTTTAATAAACAAGTCTGAGTAAGTGTGTTTAAATATAATTCCAAAAAATGTATTATGTCAAGAAAAATACTTATCGTTTATAAAACCAATCAAAGAAATCTTTGAAAAAGATGAGAAATTGAGAATATATTGATAGAATTTTAAAATAATTCAAAAGTTTAAACAGATTTTTGATTTTCTGCCTGATTGGAGATTCAACTATATTAATCCTACCTTTCTTGTTCTATATTCTACCCTATCTACCAATTAGTGTATCTGTTGGTACAGATGGCGATAATATGGATAATTAAGGATATTAGTGTGTTTGAACTCATAAGAAAAACTTAATACTTATGAGTCCAACAAATTATTTTTCAATTTTTAATTTAAAAAAAAGCTAAAAGTGATTTTTAAAAATAAATTTACAATTGTTCTGCTCATTATGCTCATGGATATTTTTAATAGAGTCAAGGCACATAAGACAACTGCATGGAAAGCGTCGCTGTTGACGTTATGTAAAATGTCTTTCTCTTTCTCTCCATGGCTATACAAATAGAACTACGGAACAAAAAGTGGAAGAGAATGGCGAGACACTCACATCTGTTAGGTTACTGATGTTATTGTTCCTTATGGCAAGCTCGCTGAGATAAACAGCGATTTAAGCCTAATAAGCGTCTCTTGTTTTGTAGTAGAGCCAACTAGGGCCAAGAGTACGACTTTTGATGCTCAAGCCTCACATTCACTTGTACAGTACCTTTTTACGGGGGGATACATTCACAGATCTTAAAGACAGAATAACCATGCCCGAACCGGGCGGGAAGACGCTCTATCCCTACCAAGAAGACGCTCTTCCAGGACGCCGGCATAATCATACATACAGCAAATATATGACTTCGAATGAAAAAAAAATCAAAGGAAGTTAGAAAACTACAAAAAGAAAAAATAAATTACTTAATTTTTAGTCTCATTGCTATTTGGGATTTGCTTCTTACTCGATTACACAGAATTTTGCTTTACAGATCTGAATTGTAAATGTAGCTGAAAAAATAATGCCAGTTTCTAGGAAATTTACAAGGGATAGTCAAAAGAGTACATGGCCATTTAAGAAAAGGCGTATTTATTGTAAAGATAGAGAATTGAAACATACATTATTTTTTTATATAACCTTCTTGAACTTCACCACACTTTTCCTGACCTTTCTCAAGTTTTCTGATTCCGTCTGAAAAAAAGTTTTTCTTTTGTATTTGTTGCCGATTATGCGCCATATTGATGACATCTTCATCGATTGGAAATCTTTTCGCTCTCAGTACTTTCTTCAATTGTCCAAAGGTATGAAAGCTTGATGTGATCGTTTGAAGCTTGATGTGTACTATTCGATGGTTGTTCTAGAACATCAAATAACAGCTCCTTTATTGTTCTGGCCAGTAAAGTCGGGCAGATCCACCTTGCTCAATATTTCCGAAAACTTACCCTGTCTTGTAATAAGTTGAACCATGACTGATGTGTAAAGGATTGGTGATTTTGCTTATTTTGATTCATTTTTTATCAACATACTCTTAACGACTTTCAAATTGTCCCCAGTATTTGATGTCGATGGTTTGTCTATGTTTATCCACAAAAGCATGTTAGTAACATATTTGTTAGCTCTAGGTGTCAAATAGTGTAGTACGAAGGAATTCGATAGGCACACATATCTTCTTTTATTATTAGTGGAGACCAGAAAGTGTTGCTGTATAGATTATCTTGCTATGAAATTGCAACGTTATTTATGTATATACAGAATTAATAATATGCTTGAGAAGATAAAATACTTTTTGTTCATTTCTAAACAAGAGCTATTCAGAAGTAAAAGAGGAAGAATAACCTTTTTAAATTGAGCTTGCTTGTAAATCGCACCAGGAAAACTTCTTTCGAGATAAAATTCTTAATCTTAAGGAATTAAGAAAATCTAGACATTGTATGATTTAAACTAATATTTTTCACGTTTATCGTCTGCTAAAATTGAAGTTATTGGTCACTTTTTTAAACAGATCAGTACTTTAATATTTTATTTTTATCTTGTACAACACTCATTTGGGGAAGTGAGATATTTTAGACTACTAAAGATGAACTTTCGGTCACCTCTAATTTTTCTTAGCTCAATCAAATTGATTGAATCTATAGCTTCTTGTTTCGTGACCTTCACTACATGTGCACTTTCATCAACTGGTTTCAGTGGGTACTTTTTTCAATATTTTAGATATTTCTTTGTACGGCGTCTGTGAGACCACGCTACCGTTTTAGTGTTCCAATATTATATAAAGTTTGGCCAATAGCTCGAAGGCTTGTTCCTAAATATATGATTAAATATACTGATTCCCTTATGAAACAGGCTCCAGAGCTTATAAATGAAGCAGAAAGGGATAGAGATAATTGTACAGAGGGAAATGGATGAAGATAATTGTACAGAAGGAAAAGGATAAAGAAAATTGAACAGAAGAATTTTTCGATGAAAGTTCACATTGCAGATTCTGATAGGTATGTTAAAGTGTAACTAATTTTTTTAATGATAATGATTCTTGAAAAATTTCTAAAATATATTAATATACCAGAAGAAACATCTGCATAACTGATAATCTGATTTTTATATTAGTACTTTTGCTGTATGTTTAAAATCCCCTTGAAAATTATTATCCAATGTCATTTGTTTTGTTATTTTTTTATTTAACCATTTAACGGGCACAAGCTGTTTTCTTTCAAAATTTTCATTTTACGTTATACTTCTAAAAAAGAAGCTCAATTATGACTAAAAAAAGTATTTTTGTTAAAATTTTGTTTTTGAAATGTAGTTTATTACAGAGGTGTAAACACATATTTTCCACCTTCCAAACCAAGCAATAACATTTTACTAGCTTATTCAATAGAAAAATATGGAATTTAAATAATTTCTTAAGTAAATATTATTTGTAAAACTATTTATTATTAGTTATTTCAAAATTTTAAATGTATTTATTACACATGAAATAAGTGGCAGAAAAACCAAATGCAATGTAAATTACCAAATGCATTATTTTAAATTACTCTGGTGAAACAACATAACAAAAAGCTGAACACAAAGTAACATTACATGATGAACATTACACTTTTGTCCATTTCTGGTTAATTTTGGAGCTACAATATTTGAACATATTTTAAGCCGGTGGTAAGATATTTACCACAGCCTTAAAAAGGGTTAATTGTTGAATTTTCTATTATATTGTTTTCTATAATTTTGTTGCAGAATGCAAATAAATAGGATTTAATAAATCAAAAAGTCATTTTTTTCAGAATAATATTTGTTGTAATATGTAATTCGAGAAAAAAGTGTATACTCAAATGCAATGACTTTTTTCAATGATGTTTTAATATGTTATTTTGAAAAATTTCAAAAACTAATATATATATTTAGAAAAATACCTGCAGAATATATTGGCTGGCTTTCATCCTAACACTTTAATTAGAAATTTTATTTGTGTAAAGACCGCAACTTCTCGGTTAAATCCCAAATTTACACCTCCCCAATTAAGGAAGAGTTATGGCAGTTATAAAAAGAGACATGACTACAATTGAAGAATATTTCTTGAATAATTAAACTGTTAGCTAATCAATGTAATACATGATGATATAACGGCAACTTTCCAATATTCATTGTTACTTATTTAAAAAGTTTTTTTAAAAATATTTACGACATGTATTTCAAATATTTATTTTACTAAACATAGCGGAAAATTATCTGCAAACTCTTTTCAGATTCAAAACAGTATTACTGAAGAAAGGAACTTGAAAACTTTCTCTAAAATTTTACTTTTAAAATACATATCATTAAATACTTCTTTATCAAATATCATTATTCTTGACTGAAACGCAGCATTTCAAAGCGAAGTCATAAAAGCCTTTCATCACAACTGCACTTCAATTCCCTAATTAAGAATCATTTTTTGAATGATTTATGTTTCGAATTTCTCGAGGTTTCCCATTAGAAACCAAACTAAATGAAGACTCTCAACCGAAATGTTTTTAAGAAAATTTCAACATTCATTAATATTCTGAGTTGCATTCTTTCCACATTCAGTTGTTTCAGGTCCATTAATTCATTATAAATCCATTTCCTAACTTTTATTTCGTAATTTAAAATAGTTTCCAACATTTTTCAAGAGTTATAAATTTGAAAGTAAAGTTTTAGAGTATGCACTTTTGGCCATTTGTATTCAAATGAGTAGTTCTTACTTAGATGCCTTTAATTGTAGATTATTTTTTTAATTCCAGTAATTTTTATACTGTAATATAACATGAGATACTTGCTGGGAAATATTTTGAAGCAATATAATGTTATGTTAAAACTTATCTGGAAATGGATTTCTTTACTGAAACGCAGAGTAAAGTTTAATATTTCAGTAATGATATTTCTGCTGTATTTTAAAATACAATCTTGAAAAAGTAATAGACAGATCTTACAGAGTAATATCCAAACCTCTTATATTCTTGTGAAGAAATCCTTTTAAATTTTAATGTCTGGAAACAGAGAAGCCCTGACTTTCATAGTTCGTCTGAAAAAGTCTATGTAAAAGGAAAAATAACTCTTGATTTGCTATTTCTAGGAAACGAATTTGTTTTATAAAAGCTCGGTTAATATTTATCATTATAACACACTTACGAATATCCGTTAACTAGAACGAATTATCAGTTAACAGTTAAAATAGTAGACAATGTATGATGCTTTGACATAAACTATCCAATGATTTAAATTTATTTTAAAATAGTTTTATTATTGAAAAGTTAGTATTAATAATAACCCGATTTTTCCTATTAATCGTACCATATATAGATTAACTTAAATATATATTAACAGAAAAAAAATATATATTTCTTTATAAATGATAAAGGCATATGAAAGTTTATTAGATAAGAAGAAACGAGAATATATTTTAAATATCATCGACTCTAATTAAGAATTTATTGGTAAAAAATAGGTCTAAAAGAAGTTTTTCAAATTTTAATATTTGACATTGAATATTCCATTTTAGCATATTTTTGCATAGATGAACGAAATATTATTTTAGTATTAGCTGACAAGAATTTTCATAAATTGTTAATAATAGACACGCAAAATTCGTATTGAGTTCATAACTAGCTCTTTTCTGAGTTTCCGTATTATATGATCATTTCCAATTAACTAAAATTTCGATTAATTAGCAAGATAATTTTGAATTGTTGGCAGAATCTTGAATAATGAATTTTTGTTCAGGCTTTAAAAGTATTCCCTTTTTGGGCAAGATATTTTATTTATTAGAAAATAATTCACATTAGATAAAAATTAAAAATGCTTATTTGGTTTAGTTCGAAAAAAACTCCTTAACAATTTTTGCATAACTTTGAAATGTGATAACATATTTTGATAAATATAGATTATTCAAATCCACAATTCATATAAAAATTGAATTAAACGTTATGTATAGTTAGATGCAATCATTATTGCCAAATGTCATGAAGTGTCTTAAAGGAATGGGAGTAGAAGAGAAAAATTATGAGAAATTACTAAGAGAAGGTTTTATCAAGACCAGATTAAATTTTCTAGGAACTCTTACAGAACCAAAACTCAGGACCCTTTTTCTTTTTTCAAATTTTCAAAGCGAAGTATCTTTTGTGAAATTTAATTTAAACTTCCTGTCAGTAGTTTAAGAAGGAAATTTTGATAAATTGAACTAACAAAATGTTTAATTATGAATTATTTTCTAAAAGGCTTCAGTACAAAGTGAATAAAAATGTACAGCTGAAATTAAAAAAATATTTTTGAACAAAGAGCTGAAAAAAATGAGAGAAAAAAACTACTTTTTCCCACAACAATCTAGATAACATTTAATAATTGAATAAGACTTTTTTTAAATTATAAAGTATCATAATTTTAGGAATTGTATAATAAAACATAAAATGAAATTTGTAATAATAATTCTTAAGGATTGTTATTAGAATAATGGCTGATTTTAATTTGAATAAGTTTGGTCTTAGGGCTGTTGTTGTTTCTGTTGGCACTTGACATGGACAAGCTCAATGACGTAGTCTGTGATATTAAGCAGAGAGTGAGCCTCTAGTTTTTAAGTAGTCCCATCTAGGGTCAAGAGTACGTCTTAGCTACTCATGCACCACATTCGATCGCATAGCCCCTTTTTACAGGGAGACACATTCACACATTTTAAAGACAGAACCGGGTCCTTAATTTCCACATTTTAAGTCCTTAACTGGGACTCGAACCCATGACGCCCAAATCACGGAGAAGACCCACTACTGATGTGGTAGAATATCGTTGGATTTCTGCGCTATAATAATTAAATGGAAGTACATAAAAAATGAGAATAGGAGTGGAGAAGAAAAAATTGAACAAAAGTTCGAATAAAACTCCACTTAAGGACTTAGAAGACTCTCAATATGTGATCTTAAAGACAATTACCGACTTTGATTATTTAAAAAATCAGTGTCGTTGTAGTGTTGTATCATAGTTGTTGAAATAAGTGCATACCAAATGGCATGATTGTTGATATCGTGTTTGGAATAAGCGCTTGTCCATTGTGAGTGAATTGGTACTATCTGTTCAGCAGAGATGAGGCCATAGCACAAACTCAGATATTTTGAATAGGCAGACTAAGCAATATGGAATTCTCTGAATATAAAATCATCATCCATGAATTATTATAAAACAGCGTCTTATAATTAGACATTATGATATATAACGCGATGGAATTTTGTTTTAAGGTTTTTACTTAAAGAAATCATTTTATTTGATAAAAACTTTCAGAAACCATATGCATATATGCATCGTAATTTAAATATAGGATAAAATTTGAAAAATGAATTCGATTGATTTATCCAAATTTATTCTATTCAGTATCCATGGAAGAGATTTGATTTAATTCCTTCCTAACTTTGCGAGCAACATATTTCAATGGAAAAGATGGAAATCCCCTTTGTTTGCGTCACACGGATTCAAACTCAGTCAACCAACAATCCGGCATCACTTTGATGAGTTTATTCGAGCTTATTTTCCAAGGTTTGGTTCCAGCGAAAATAATCCCTTAATTCAAGGATTTCTCTTGCCAAGTCGCTGCTACTGAATTTAACTATCGATTTTCATAAGAATAGTTTGGAGAAAAGCTAAACAGTTCTTGTATTTCCTTTCATGGACAAGAAATAATGAGGAATGAAATGATATTGTAAAAATAGTTTGGTGAATAAAGTTTACACTTATAACATGCAATATAATAATAAAAAAAGCATTGCAACCCAATTTAAGAAGATGTATTTTGTAACTGGAATATCGTTAGTTGATCAGCATTTTTGCTAGGGGTATTTTTTTGGAAAAATTCAGATTGAATCATTTATGTACAGTTTGGTCTTACTGGTACTATCAAATATTTTTTAAAAACAATTTTTGATAGACATTCGTTTTATAATATTATACTTATTTCTCTCTTTGCGCCTTTGGACTATAACGCAAGCACACGCACACGCACGCACTCATGTACACGCACGCACTCATGTACACACACACACACACACACACACACACACACACACACACACACACA
>JAOUZG010026054.1:1504902-1538793 GCA_026289955.1 Argiope argentata
ATATATATATATATATATATATATATATATATGGTATAATGTTAAACTTTCATTCATATTTTTTTTTTATTTTGCTTCGATAGAGGATAATTTGAAAATATACTTAAGGTGATTTCCTAATAGTTATTAAGTAATATGTTAGGTAAATATTTTATAAAAAAAAGAGATTTTTGAAATTATGGCTAAAAACTTACAGTATTATAATATGCTAGGTTCTATTCCGTAATATTTTTCAATCTTAATTACATCGGCTGTTGCTTCTATTTTTTTCACAGCATATCATTATAGAGTTAATTTCTTTTCTTTTGTTTCAATGCGGTGTTTCCACTCACCTCATCGCACTGTTTATAGATTTTAAATCAGTATATAAATATTAATATATATATATATTAAAAATTGAAAGCATCGTGTAATCCACCAAAATTTTTCAACCAACTGGCTATTCTAATCTCAACAATTTTTCTATATACTACGTAATTATGCTTCTTTTAGGCTTCTTTATTTAGAGTATAAAAACCAATATTTTTTAAGATCATATATTTGCTCGTTGAATCTAAAATTTAATAAAAACGTTTTTATCGAGATAGTAAGAGAGAATAAGAATTTGGCTCTCTGTAACCGGCAGCCAAAATGGAAGAACGGAGCTTTCATACGAGTCAGAATTCTAGTCTAATCCTTTGTTCCTCGAAGATGGAACCAATAATTTTCGACATGAATGGTTCTCTTGTATCCAGTACTAGAATCTAAATCGCCTTATGGGTTGAGCAAGCATGTTGAGAATGTATTTGAATTGGGAACAAGTTGCTTTAACAAGTGAAGCTCTTTTTACACTTCACTTACATTCACATAATCTATCTATATTAATAAAAATGGTTTTCGAAATGCTTTGCTAAGCGCAAAACTGGAGAACGGCTCGACCGATTCGGCTAATTTTTTTAAAAATATTTTCGTTAAGACACGAGGATGGTTCTTATGGAGAGAAAAAATGAAAAAACTGCGAGGAAAACAGTTAAAACGACACTTTTCTTACTTTACCGCCAAAAATCTTCATTTCCTTCCCCCACACCAACGGAGTTAGATAGCAGGAAGTAATAAATTATGATTTGTTTAGAAAGAAATACACGAAGTCAGTTGGTTTTCATTCATAGATAACGGGATGTTTAAAAAAGAAAGAAAATAGCTGCTTTTATTATTAGTCTGTATGAATATTTAATCTATGCCTACTCAAAATAAAATTGGGGCAGGGAAGAAAAAAAAGAATAAAGAAAATAATACTAAATAATACTCTAAATGAATTATATGATTATCAAAATTTGTTTGGTTTAAAATTATTTTGATGAAAAACCTGTTATGAGACACAGCTACATAAAATATTATATGAAAATTTTTGCGAGCATTAATACTGGCGAACCGACTGGTCGCCAAAGGCGGCTAGTATTATATAAAATGACATGCATAAAAATGTAGCTTGTGTGGATATATATTTATAACGAAGGATGATACGCATATCTTAAATATGTGTACCATTTAGCCTTCTATTGTGGAAAATATCCCACATCCGAAAGACTATTGCCCATCACTTTCGGTAAGTCATTCGTGACGTCGCTTCCAGGTGGCGCTGCTAGCTGCTTCAATTCAGGATTTGGCTCTATTCACTTGGAGTCTCAATCCTCACCTTTATCTGTATGGTATGGGTGAATAGATCTAAAGCTGAATTTCTCCGCGGCAGGAACTTTTGGACAGAGGGGTGCCCCGGAAAAACGTCGTAATTTATGTGCTGATTTGTAGCACATTTTGAATTGTTTCCCACTGTACGTTGGAAAATATTATTATTGTTTTCGTACATGAATACTCTAGTGAGGGAGGAAAAGATATACATTTTAAGTTTCTTTCTATTAGTAAATTTTAAGTTATAACTCCTTGTTTTAATAAACCTCATTGTTTCGCAGTTAACAAATTTATTCTTGAGATTTAGTAATAAACTGCTTATATAACATTGTTAGAATTGTTTAAATTGCAGTGACAATGAAGAGGTAATATTATATCAATATTTAAGTTCCGTAATATGGTGTATGGAAATAAAACAAAATATTATCCATTTCCTATTTATATACTTTTATTTGGTCTATATTATTCTTGTGGTTTTTACTATTAAATAAATCCATTTTAAATTCTTTCGTGTTGCAAACTTGTAATTTTTTAAATAGCTAACAAAAATTCGTATATTTAATATGGAATGGAATCTTTATCTTAATGAAATAAATTAAATAACTTAATTTTAACTCAGGTACTTTATGAGTAGAAGATATATAGCTGAAACCTAATAACATATATCGTATTTATTAAAAAGTATTAACATAATTAGAGAAAAATAAAATTTTTAAAAGTTATATTTGATAAGAAATAAATTGCTATTGCGATGTTTAGCAATTGTTCAGGGGAACAACCGAGATCATTCTTTCTCTTGCTGCTTAGTTTATTACTTAAATGGAACTGACTGAACAAAACAAAAACAGTAGGTTTCGTACCATACTTTATAAATAGACGTATAAGTTATTAAAGTGTTTATTATATAGTAAATTGATTCCTTCATATGAAAAACAGATTTCTTATAAAGGTTCTGCTCAGTGATTTTGAGATTCATTATTTTTATGCAATTCAGAATCAATGTTTGAAAGAAAGTATACACTGTATTATATTCTAATATATTTATATTTAAAGATCTGATTGACTGAAATAAATATTCAATCTTTTTATTATGCAATACAGAATTTCTGGAATTGAATTAAATTTTTGTCCATCCTTTGTTATGCTCCTCTTTTGGACGAGTAAAACAAAGTCATTATTATTAGATTGAGGATATATCATTGAAAATTATCTGTAAAAAGTTTAATGACTCTTTTTCACTTATTAGATTGAGGATATATCATTGAAAATTATCTGTAAAAAGTGTGATGAATCTTTTTCAATTCTTACTATTAGCTCACACTCTTCATATAAATATATATTGTTGAAATTTTTAATCGTTAACAAAATACTTTTTTATACATTCACTCTAGTTCAAATACATTTTTGAAAACTTGTAGATAAGGACACTTGGGTATGACACAGATTCTTCAAATATTAAATAATTAAATTTAGTTAATTTTTACTACTTTAAAATAGAGTTTTAGCTGTTTGTAATGGAAACTGAAATTATAAGGCAGTAGCTTAATCGGTATTACATAATTCCTTCGTAGTTTATAACATGATGGAAAATTCATTTAAGATCTGAAAAAATCCGGATTTGAAGAATCGATAAGCAATTATCTTTTCACGTAATTATTATAGATAATTCATCCTTTAAGGATAAAGGTGGTAATCAAGATCTAGTTGAGCACAATAAAACCTAAAGTTAGTTTGAAATAACTATCAAAAGTGCTCAGTGGGTAATTTTTACTCGATACTAAATGATAAATATATTTAAGTTATGTGTGACATTATCTGCTATACTTAAAAAGCTTTTATATGATATTTTGCTATTTATATGATATTTTATGAGGAAGGAGAAGGTGTAAAAAGAACTTCTCTAGTTGAAGCATTTTTATTTTTAATTCAAAAACATGCTTAACATGTTCACCTTCCCATGGGAATAAGGGTGCAATAGACGGTAGTACTGGATACAAGAAAGTCATTTATGTGTGAAAGTAATTTTTTTTTTGATTCGAAATAACAGAGAATGATTATTTGGTTTGAATAAATAAGGAGAGTAAATTTTTTTCAGTCTGTATAAAACTGTAAGTTATATAATAGCTATCTATCGTTTATTTTCAATATTGCTCTTAATATTGTTTCGTCTTTTCTCACAGATAGCCCAAAAACAAGAAACTATGCGTCAAACAAAGAAAAAAAAGGGAAATAAGAAATACCCCCTAACAATACTAAGATAAGAAAACAAAGTAACCTCGTCTCCACATCTTCGTTCATTCTACCATTTCATTAATTATGCAGACGCATTCGGTGAAGGTCATGATTACACACAGATCCACTGCCCTCCATTGACATAAAGCAACTGCTAATTTGGAAACTTGGATGAGTTGGTGCTCGTGCAATGCAATAGTTTTCTTTAATCAGTTGATAGCGTTTGCTAATGAAAGAAAATGAGAGCTTAAGTTCCGAATCACGGACTCGAGTATTGGTTTTGTTTCGAGTCGGTGTGAATTGATGCAGAGGAAAGATAAATATTAACGAGGAAATGTGAATTAATTTTAGGATTAAGTCTGATGGAAGACATGAATACTGAACATTCTTCTAAGAATTGATATTTATCTTTTCAATGTTTAAGATAATGTTATTATGAATTAGAATGTATGTATAGTAGATAATTCATTCAAGCATTCTATTTCTAAAACTTGTTATAAAATATTTTGTATCTCATTGTTATGAAGTTTGCTACTGTGGATTTACCTTATTTAATAAATTCCTTAATGTAGTTTGGTTTTGTTTCAAATTACTATTAATATTTAATCAAATGAAATACATACGTTTTTTTTCTTTTTTAAAATGCTAATACTTCGAAATAACATTTGTTTGTTTTAGAGATAAATTGTCAGTGAAGTTATTCACTTGAATTCAGATATACTAATTCGAGGTCATTTTTTTGACGAATTAAATTAAAAATATCTACACAGGAATGATTTAAAGTCTTAAACAAGATATTATTCAGACAAGAGTATGATAAGCATCTATAAACGAATGATTTTTATTAAGGAGGCAGATCGAGTCATTTCAAACTTGTGTGATCTCAAACTCCAAAAGAGACACTATAAGTCTTTGTTATTAAATAAAGAAAAAGAAATAAATAAAGTGAGCAATATATGCTTAAAGCAATATAGCAGTAATTCTTTGCGTTTGGGTTCCAAGTTTTATTTAAATATAACTTCATTCTGAAAGCCTGAACCACTATGTGACCAGCGGTAACCTCAGTAATTGAATTAAGATTAAATGAAGATTGCGTATGTTAACTATTAGAGGAGGATCATTATTGCTAAGTCAGTTTATAAGTAACATTGAAGCTAAATTTAAGTCATTTTTCCTCGTGAACTCGGACATAGAGAATGCACAATGATAAGAACATAAACGATTGTTATTTCCTAATACAGAAATGTTTCTCTATCTTATGTTTAAAGATGTTACTATGTTTGTTGGAGTTAATCACTGAAGAGGAGATCAGAGTAAATGGAACGGATCGTCTATATTGCACAATTCTTTCCGGATAATTCATTAGGACAATTAAGATCTTTTGGAGACCGATTCCTTTAATTCTGAATACTTACTTAACTATCATAACTTTCGGCCTCTAAGATTGATTTTTAACTATCCTCCAATAAGCTGATTTAATCTAATACTTTTCATTTTTTTCTTTACACAATTCTAATGAACTCATCGAAAAATAATAAGTTTTAGGCAATATGAAAATAGACTAATTTCATGTAACATAAAGGGGGGGGGGAAATAGCGAAAAAATATAACCCTCATAATTTCCTTGCAATTAAGGACTGAAATATTAAAAAATATTTTTATAGAACGATAAACCTCTAAACATCCTATTATAACGAACACTTTCTACACCGAATTTTTTACGAATCTCAAAATAAAAAATTAAGGATGAAAACTTCCCTAACTTCGACCGCTTTTTATCCTAAACTTGTAAAATCTTGTCAGAAAGCTGTACATCGAACTACAGTTCCTACAATCAGTTTTTATTTTCAAAGATCCAATTCTTTTCATATTAGGGAAAAAATAACAGAGCATGAGTTTGAAATTTTCTTTTTCTTATGTATTTAGATAAAAAGATTCAGCATTCATATCCCTTTTGACCCACAGGAATGTTTTTAAATGTTGTTTGATAAATGACTTTTTTCTGAGGCAAATTTATTTCGATGGCTCGGATTTCTGTTTGCTTAGTTTTATAATTATAAGCAAATATAGTTTGTAGTATTAATTATAAATGTGGAATACTATTTAGATTTAGTAGACTGATTATAAGCGGACTAAAAATCCTATTAGCACGGAATAACATCAATCAATTTAATTTTGAAACGTAATCACTTTACTTCTATCTTCAAGTTCAGTTTTGATTGATTGTTATATTTTTTCGTTAGATATTATTAAATACAAGCATACACTACAGCTCTTTTTTGCTGTAATATGATTAAATGAAAATAACTATTCTGCGAATTTCATTTTAATTTTTGCTGTTCCCAGAAGAAGAAGCTAATACACTATAAATTGTTATTTTAAAAGTGTGAATTTTCTTATATTTTTAAAATTAAGACAAAACGAAATGATAAATAGCACAATAAAGCACTACATAAAAGATATAAAGAATAAATGTTAGACTAAATTCATTGATCTGACACTAATAATTCCGTTAATGTTATCATTGATCATGCAATTTCACAATTCGTTTTGGAACACATTTAACTAATGCAAACGTAGCAAAATATCTATTCTTTCATAAAAAACATATAAATTAAACATGTTCTTATGTAAAATATAAAGACTTGAAGAGAAAGATCGGAAATCATAGAAATTCTGAAAACAATGTAAATGCTTCCTTTGAATAATGACCACACAATTATGTATGATGAATGGCCTTAATAAATTCAACCACATTCCAAAGAAATTTCTAAAGATAAAAATAAATACAAGAATTTTCTCTTTCTGATATACGATGCATTTTCATACACATCTAGCATATAAATATCCATTAGATGTAAAATTTCTAAACAATTTAAAAATGCATAACAAATGATAAAATCTAAAATAAAGGGTCTTCTTCCATTAAATGATTGTGATATTTTTCATTAGTTCATTTGTTTGTTTTATGGAAATAAATTGATGTAAATGTACTCTAATATGCAGAGAAATGCATGCTATTATTGCTTTTGCAATATATATTGATATTGTAAATACAAGACGCATTATAGAAATAGAATTTTCTTGTCATTTTGCAAATAATCTTATTTTAAATCTACAAACGTTTATTTTTTTCCAATGCAAAATATTCAAATTATTATTATTTCCTGCACTATATTCTTTTGCATATAGTAACAGAGTAATAAAATCTTATTTCTAGTTTCTTGGATATATGTCTCATCATGAGTTCTATATTCGTACCAAGCATTTCTCAGTAAAACAAAAAATTGTAATATGTTTCACATAGAATACTTTCCATTTAATTTAAATATATTACGAAGAAATACCATCAGCTTTTCAAAATGACATATAAGAAAATTTACATGTTATATCAGAGAAAACCATTAAAGGATTCGAAAAAACACTTCTAAAGAATATAAAATTTGAATTTTTAGAGGGAACCGGAGTTTTTTAAATTTAAATTTATAAGTTATGTCATCGAATTGTTATTCTTTTCCAGGTAGTTTTTTCAAAAAAAATTTATTATATGCTGCTGTGGCTTGATTTCTGATTTGAGATATGTTTCCGCCAAAACGCTTCCACATAAGCAAGATTGGTGCTCATTAACTCTGCCAGAGTCAAATATCCTATTATAAGTATAGAAGGGAAGCTTGGAGAAAGGGTTCAAGCTCAGGTGAAATCATTACCATTTAATTGCGATTCAAAATTGGAAAGTCGTCTTGAATATATTATTCCTCTAAAACAGAATTGAATACTACTAAATTAGAATAAATGCTATTATTAAAATTTTAATTGGACTTCAAAATTTTAGAGTAAATCAAGCGAGTAGAAACAAGTCATTTTCTTCATAGAAAATGAATTCGCAACCCCTAACTTCAATTTCTTCAGGTATTCGATGATTAATTAAATAAAAGAAACAGACTCGTAATACAAAATGCCATAGATCAACGGAGTACGAATTTACTGTTAAAAAAGAAAGAAAATTACCTATACAATTTCAAAATGGAAATGCATATGTTTTCAGATGACTTCTTCAATCTTTCATGACTTTTTTTGTAGAGCGATATATATTTCTAATTGATACTATGTCGTGTTTACTGCGATGCCGTTTATGATTTGTAATGCCATTTTTGATTTTTGATTTACTTATTATTTTTATTTACTTATTCCATATTCAAAGAGTCATCCAAAGATGTTGATCTTTGCCTTTGAAACATAATGATTTTTAAAATACTCTATTTATATCTTCTTTATCTACTTCGAAATTTGTAAATGAATTTTTGAGACATAGATGCTATTTGCTTAAAAATTTATTATGCAATTTTCTTATAAATTTTATGTACTTTTTTGCAATAACTTATTTTATTTTAGATATTATAAAATGATAGAAAGTAAGCAAAACTATTTCTCATATTTAGTTGGAAATGAATTGTTGAGAAGTTGTGGAGTGATGAAAGTTTATGTTTGTGCATTTCCCATTAACAAAGAAATGTAAACCCTATAGTAAAAAAATAAAGCATACTATAATGAGATTGTTCGTAAAAAAAGAAAAAAAAAACTTCATTTTTTAAAAATGTTTCGTGTCCATAACTATTAGTTTTATTCAAATTTGGGTATTTTGTAAGTGATTAAAATATTTTTATAAAATTTTTACAATATTAAATACATTTTTAATAATATGATTTCATTATAAAGCAGTATCAATACTAGATTAACTATTGTTCACTATTGAAGACCGTTCCTATATCAGGAAGAACAAGTGACTGCAAAGGAGCAACGCAGAATAGTTTTTTCAGTGAGACAATGATGTTCATCCTGCAGTATTTGACCTCGTGCAAACTTTAGTATCGAATAGCAGCAAATAATTTTGCTTCTTCTTTAAGACGGTAAAAATATCTTTTGACAAGTAATTAAAAATTCAGTAAATTTTACCATTTTTCAAAGATTAAGCAGAAGATACGGAAAAATCTTGCCTCAATTATTATTGTAGCGAATGAAGGTCACCATACGAACTTGCGACGCTTTGGCCTGTAGCCGAGTAACATGACCATAATGCAAAAGTCGACTTCAGGATCGTAAATGTTATCTGGCTTATGAAGCTAGCGCCACATTATAATATGTTAAAAGAGTTTATATATATCATACGACTGAAATTCTCCCTTTCGGTTTTTTTAAGTATTTTTCATTAAAAACAAACAAACAAAAAATCACGAAATAAATTTTCAGGCGATTAAAAAAGCCCTCAAGCTGATTAAATAAAATATATATGAAATATATATGAATTATTTGAATATGGAATCAAAAATCAAATATAATCTAAAAAAATCAACTTCCTTCCTTCTTAACCAGTTAATTATTTTTTGAAATTAAATTGAAAGCCTTTTTTGAATCAAAATTTATTGAATGTTATCGTCATGAGTTTTCTTTCGAAGAGAGTATTCCAAAAAATCATTATCGATATTAAACATCTTATTTGTTAGTTTGTATCGTTATGTTATAGGATAAAGAATCTTTGTCATCTCCAGCACGAGATTTTTTGAGCATCTTTGCTTTTAGATAATAGAACAGTTTGATGTATTTTATATTTTAGGATTGCTTTTCATAATATTGTAATATAAGTTGGTTTATCAAAACGTTTGATTTCGTACTTGGTTTGAAGATGGGGGAAGATTAAAACACTCCTTTCTTGTGAGTGCCTATAGTTCGTGTGAATCTGATTCATTCTGAATTTATGATTTAAAGTCAGAAATCGAGCTTGCTGTTATGTTAGGGTTCTGAATTACTTGATACGTTCAAATATTGCCTTCAAGTCCTGCAATTTTGAGATTAAACGATAATATATTAAAATCAAAGCAAGTAATAAACTTAAACAGGGTTTCATAATTGGTTAGGAAATGTCAGGTTCAAACAATGATATCAAATCCGTGGTTATTCTTACTTTGATATAATAGAAACTCGATTTTCCATTTCATTTACAAGTTTCTATGGAAGATGTTATAAATATTTATAGCACACACTTTATCTATAACATAAATTATTTTTATAATCAAAATGTAGATTTTCTGTATTACATCGCGAGGTAAAAACCCTTAACATATTGTACACTAAAATTATCCCTTCAAATTTTATGTTTATAATGAATAAGAGTTTTTGTTAAGTTTTGTTGGTTTCTTAACGAAATTAATATCTAGCCTCCGGAAAAGTGTTCTTACTATGACAATTTTTTTTAGCGTTATGACATCTTTTTAATCCAATTTCATATATAAAAACAGCCGACTCATCTGAAAAATCTTGCATTAAAATTGAATTATTCACCACACGCGAAACGTTTGATCTCCCAAGGAGGCATTTACTGGTTTTTATGTAACTTTTCTGTATGTATTATACAACTCAAGACAATAATTTTTTTCCAAACATGAATATTTTTATTACAATGAGCATTTAAAAAGGAAATTTCTAGAAAACTGCGAGGAAGGCAAAAAATTTAATGCATTTAAATTATTGTATTTCCGAGCTTTGCTATAGCGATATCATTTATTTATGGTAATCTCCATGCCTCTCTGTTGATAACCTATGTTATGTCAGAGGTCTGAAGCAGAAATAAAAGTATGAATTATGTAAAAGAACAAAGAGAACTATTGAATATAATAGAAATAAATAAAAAATCCAAATTTGAATATATGACATCCAGATATTAAGGAATCTGATATCTGAAATTAAATGGATTTATACCATGATAAAAAGTAGAAATTGAAACTTTCTTTTATAAAGTAATATTGATAGTTTGTACGAATTACTTTTATTTAACATTGTTTGTTTCAAGTAGGTATAAATGTAATTTTGTAATAGTTTTTTACTTAACTCAGTTGGAGTATATTTTTCAAGTGTTTCACATGACAGTATACAGTTTCTTTTCCAAATTTTCTATCAATTAATTGATTAACTTAATTAAAATACCTACATTCCTAGGTATTTCCCTACATTACCAGTAAACTAACGATTTCCCTACATTCCCCTACATGACTAGTAAACTAGTGAGAAGATTGAATAAAGGTTTCATAATATTTATAGCAATAATTTAATAATTACATCTTGAAAACTGCAAAATATTTGAAATAAAAAATTATGCTTCATATACATAAATAAATGTTAAAAATATTTTTATTAATTTTTAAACACTATCTAGCATATATAAACAATTTATTTGAGTTTGGGTTTATCAGTAACTGATGAGCACTATGTTCCAGAAATATATAACATTTGGTAAATATGTACACCAAAATTAAAAAAAGAAAATGTTACATATTTATTTATTGTCATTGCACATGAACCTACTTTCATGTGCAAATATACAGTTTTTAGGATCACTAAATGCTTTGTAAAACAAAAAGTATGTAAAGTAATTCTTCAGAAACCTCGTGTAAAGTTTAAATTTCGTTCATCATATTTCTTTGAAAATTTTAACAAATATTAATGCTAATCAATTAAACTTAAATACTATTATTTTTAATTTCGGACAGTAATTAAAATTCTTAACACAGATTAGAACGAAACAGAATGGAGTAAAATTTAAAAAGGGAATATTTACTTATTTGGGAATATGTGGCTGTTTAATGATAGTTTTTATATTAGAAAATATTTATTTTTATCTCTTGGTTGTAATTTGTAATAAAGGCCGATATTCATTTTAGATATGCAAAAATCAGAAACTATATTTCAATTTTGTGTTTAGCCAAATAATAGTTACGTAAATTAAGAAATAAATAGAATAGTTTAATTTGTAAAAATTTATTATTTTTGTTTTTTTGCATATTTTATAATTTTTAATGTATTTTGTATATTTGTTGAATTTGTAATTTGTTATAAATGAAATTATTCTTCCTTCCCAGTATCGATTTAAAATAAAGTAATGTATATTTTATAGAGATATCAAGTCCCAATTTAAAAATTTTATAGAAATATTAAGGAAATATATTGATCTCTTCAAACGATTTATCTGATACGAAGTCCTTCTGAAAAAGAGAAAAAAATAATTATAATATATTCGAATTGGCAAAAGGTTTCATTACTTCTCAAGCATTTGCAAATGAAAAAACGTGACCGTTTTTTTAGGCCCAATTTTATTATGGAGCAAATGTGCTCTTATTTCATTGTAATACACCAAGAAAATAATAGTTATCTATTTATTTGCCATTTTTAATTTCTAATGTTGCATAGGCCTGTTTTATTCATACATAAAAAATCTAAAAAAAGAAAATTAATATTAAACATTTAAAGCTAATATTTATACAAGAAAAAAACTTAAAGTATTTATTCCCGGTTAAAATAAAAATATATATTTTTTTGATAAACTAGAAAAAAATCTGTAAATTATTGTTCTTTGAAAACTAAAATTTAAAGATTAAAAGATTATATTCTTTTTTCTTTTTTTTAATAATCTTTGCTTTGCGATGGCCTAAAAAGGCCTCCAAATGACCTTAAAAGAAATCATTTCAATGATATGCAATGAAGCCAGTAAATATCAAAATATAAATCATAATTACCAATGCTAAGTTTAAGTACCAGACATTAAACAAAGCTTGATTTATAGTTTGATCTAACATCAGAAAAACGCTTTAATATTATGGTATTAAGCAAATTTTTTACAGAAAAAAAACACATTTTTATCATAATGCAATGTATAATTATGACATTGTCATTGGTCTTGAAGAAGTTCCCCTTTTTAAAAATATTTTTATCTGTTTACTTAGTTTTAAATTATCAGCGATTTTGTGAAACTTTTTGTGATTAAAATCCAGAAAAAAAGAAGATAAAAAAAGGGAGAAAGTTTTTCACTAATCCTTTTTTTGACTAATTGAAAATCATTGTAAATTTATGTCATCAATTAGGATTAACTTTTTGTTGGATATTTGTATCTCAGAAAAATTGTACTTCCTGAGAATGCCTCTATGTACTTTTATTTACAAGAAGAGGTAATAGTAATATGAAATTGATGGGATAAGCCATTAATATTTTAAATAATACTGAGACTGGCACCGTACCAAAATAATGAAAATGTAAAATTTAAAAGGATAACTCTACTTAACAGAACGATAAGCTCTATTCCGTGCTTACACAACCCTTCTGAGTGAATCTTTTTATTAAAAAGATGCTACTTCAAACATCTTTATGAGTAAAAAAAAAGAACGAGCATTTAAAAAATCAAAATCGTCATTGCCAATATAATAGCTTTAACATTAAATTTTCATTTTCCATCTTCTTCCATACAAATTTGGAGGATGTATAATCACCTTTAAACATATTTACTCCCCTCTTCTTTAAAAGTCGAAATTGTATAATCTGACTTCTTCAAAGTTCTGTTGTTCCAACCTTGCAAATTAAGAATATTCAAGGAAAATACGAGTTTCAACCTTCCAACGCTGTTTAATTTGGGACCGCAGTAAACAGTAACATTTTTATTTTATTCGACTACCATTGTTGTTGTTGTTGTTAATAATAATAATGACACTTGCCACGGAAAAGCGCGCTGATGGCCGTCAGCGATTTAAAACCAAAGGAGCATATCTTGTTTTTGAAGCAGCGCCAACTAAGGCCAAGAGTACGACTTAGCTACACACTCATCCCATTCGCTTGCACAGTTTCTTTTTACAGGGAGGCATATTTATATATCTCACAAATAGCACACAGATAAACAACCATGTTCGAACCGTGACTCGAGCCCGGAACGCCCAGATCACGAGGAAGATGCACTAGATCAGTGCCAGTACGCTGGCTCGACTACCATTTTTAGTGAGATGATGTAGCCAGTTTTTCAGATATGCTAGTTGAAGCAGGGAAAATTCTGAATGACTGGACCTTGAAACTGTATTAGCAAGAACTACAGTTGAGTGTTAAGGATTATCATCAGCCACTTACAATCTCTTCAAGAGGTACATCCCGTCATCGGTATGACGCAGTTCCCTCGCCAATCTATTGAGAACGCTGGACCATAAGAAGTTATTTAGGATCATCTTTTATACCAAATCCCTAAAATTAAAAAAAAAGATCGGGATTAAGTAATAACTGAGATCTCTTTAATGCACTTCTTTCTACATTTTCCCACAGCATTTTCTTTGAGATAGGAAATACCAAACTTTTTGCAGCCTTTATTTGGAATTCAGAACAGAGTAGTATTACTAAATGTAAATGGAATTACGTTTTGTCCATTTCGATTACATTTGTTCAATATTTAAAATATGTACAACTTTCCAGAATTTCCCACCCTATTTTACTTTTGGTAAAACTGATCCGAATTTCGGAGTTCAATTGCCGTTGAATTTAGGATATTTGAGCTCCCTATGTTTCTATTTCCCCTCCCAGCTTTGGGCGAATGAGAACTCTGCCTTCAACTATTCACTCAGTGATCAGAATTTAATATTCCTATTTGAAGATAAGATTATAGAATTTAGAAAGAGAAACAAGGGTTTTTTCATATGTTCTTTCTAAAATATAACCACCTTTTTTAAGAGATTAAAGTTTATAATTTTAATCATATAATATGCCTCATATTTTAAAGCTTATTTGGATTTCATTTTATAATAAACGTTTATATACACTCTCTTTTAAAATAGATAAAATATAAGTAGTTCAAAATTACATAGTCGCTAGATAGATTCAGTGCAATGTTTGATTCATACTAACGATTTATAGTTAGTAACTACCGTTGGCCAATACCTTGAAAGTCAAAAGTGGTCTAATCGAAGGTCCTCAATTTTATGTGGGTGTAGGGAGATAATATTTTTACTGTAGAACATGCCAGAAATAGTTACGTTCCCTTCTTTAATGTATAACCCCTATTTTTAAGAAAGTTTATTGTTTACCATTCATCCAAGTATTACATGTATATTTTAAAGCTAATTAGTTTATCCCTTCAGAGATGATAATATTTTCCTTTTAAATAAATTAATTTCTAGCCCTATAGATTAGAAAAACAAAAATATTCCTAACATATAACGCATTTTTTGTTGAAAGTATTAGCCGTGAAATGCTATCGAATTTTAATGTTCTTTTGAGATTTATCATTTTTAATGAAATTAACTGTAATGAAATAATTTATAGTAAAAAAATGAAGTCATCAAAAGTTGCTTAGAATTTGCCAAATAATCCTAATTAATTAATTGACATATCACTCAGGTTGATAAAATTCTTCATCTAATTTTTTCCTTTGAATAAAAGTAAAAAGCATGTAAATCTTGATAAGAAGCTTACATCCGAATTAAAAAAAAAGTCGCAAAATTAATTAATGATAAGCAGCAAAAAATAAGTATAAAACATTCGAAATTTAATCAAGAATTTAATTAGAAATATACTTTCATAGGTTTTGAAGGATATTGTTTATTTTCGTTCAATTTTCTCTCATTTTTAATTAACTATTTTCTACAATTTTTAACCTATGTGTTTGTAGAATACAGCTATGTTATGTTAACTATGTTTTGTTAAGTTAACTGCGTTATTTATACCGAAAAGTTTCGAACAAATGCTAATTATTCTAAAATACCCAGTAACATAAATTTATTTAATTTAATTAGCATGGAGAGTATCATTTATTTATAATGAATGCATCATATAATTATTTCGTTCTTTTGAAATAAAATTTGTTGTGAATTTGAGGCTTGAATTTTTTTCTCGAACAAATGCTATAATTTTCAGAGAAATTAATTGTCACTATTTATATATAGACTTTGTCTAGTTTCTCTTGCGATGGTTTTGCTAATTTTAATACATTTCTTTTCAAACGTCATTAAAGGAAATTATAAGAAAAGGATGCTTCAATATTATTAATTTTTTGTGCTTTTTTTACTATCTCAATTTATTTTCTGTTTTTTAAAAAAGAATTTTATGTTCAACTTATGTTAATTTCCTAATGTACTTGTGATTTTTTTTCATTTTATAAACTTTCATATCCTTGATATAATTATATTTCTATGATTTCAGATTTAATTATTAATTAATCTATCAATTTAGTAGAGTTTTAATCTACTAAAGTAGCTCATTTTCGTAATGAATTTGAGAACATGCTTATATTAAAATGTCTTAATATTTATAATAATAAATGTAGATTAATTTCTAAGAATAAGAAAACAAATAACATAAAAATACAATTTTTAGCTTATAATAATTATATAATAAATATTTGAACAGCGCATTTTTAGTAAAAATTTGCTTTTAAATGTGTTTTATTTATTTTAATAATAGAAGCTATTTCTCAACGATTTTAAAATTTAAAAAAGCAAGAGTTTCCTTGTTTCATAAAAATTAAATTTCAGTGAAAATAAAATATATCTATATTACGATACAGGAAGAAAAGAAAGTTTTTGAAATATGGATACAATTTTCAAAAATCTTTATCTTTAACTTTTTTTTCTTATTATTAAAATGCGGCGTTAAATTTGTTTTTATAAAAAATTTGCATTCAAAAAATATTCAAAATTTTAAAAATATGATTCTTTGTTACTTTACTTCCTCTTACTTCTCTCTTTACTCTTACTTCTCTTTTCAGTAACATCACACTTTGAGAAAGGAAATTGCATTTCTACAAATAATATCTTTAAAAAACTGAATAAATTTTAATAATTTTTGAATTTTTAATAAAAGAAAGACAATTAACTTTTATAAAAATTAGAAACGAATTTACATTTTTTTGAATCGTTAATATGAAGCAGCTTTTAGTTTTCTATTGTTTATTCTAATCTCTCTCATATAAATAAAAAAAAGGGATTTGAAAAAAAAAAACTTAATTCAAAAAAGAAAAATATAAGTGTTACACATGTTAGTGTGCAGTAGCGTTTTAGGTTACATTTCTTTACTTTTTATCACTGCCTTACAGCTTTTTTTGTATTCTTTAGATATGAATATATTTCTCTTGAATTCTGTTTTTATTAATATTCTAAAGAAGAAAGGAACTAAAAATAATTAGTAATATAACTTTTTGCTGTTATTTTACGTCACATTTCTCTTTCTAAAGTTAATTTGACAATAGAAGATTTATTTTCAAATTTAATAAAACCAAAACTAATTTTTCATTGCATAGCTACATTATTTTCAGGATAATGCAACAAAATTACACCATTTTCGGGATTATGCAATAAAATTACATCATTTTCCGGATAATGCAATAAAATTACATCATTTTCAGTATAGTGCGATAAAATTGCATCCTTTTAAATTACATCATTTTCAGGATAATTCTATTTAGGATAATGCAAAAATAGTAATTTGAACCACAAAAGAGTTTAACTCATTTTCTATAAGTAAGGAACAACAAAAATGATATAATTATTGTACTCTTGTAATGTTTTAGCATGCTTAGTGAAATCAGCGAGAGTGGTGTCCTGAAATCTTTATTGCATACTTTCTTATAAAAATATAATGCCCCCCACTCTGCAAAAAGTTTTGCACCTAAGGTAGGGCAGAGAATTCCTTACTTTGACAATGACATACAATAGTTACAACGTAATTGCTTTTGGCGAGAATTAAATCCATTTATTTGATTTATTGTGTGATCCTTGGTGATTTTTTTGGCGATGAACTCCTACCTTGCAGTAAATAGTCGAATTTGTATTTTAAAGGCGCTTTTTTTCCTGACTAAAAATAGGATTTAATGCAAATTTTCAAATGTAGTCACAAAATCATAAGCCAAATTTTATATAATTGAATTATTGCGTTTACATGCTTACGAGTGGGACTGACAGATAGTCAACTGCAATTGGATTTGGCTAAAAATTTGATAAACATCTTTATAATAGATGCTAATTTTATGTACTAAGTTTTATCCATCTAATTCTCTTTGGTTAATAGTTATCGTGTTAATTTACTTTCGAACTGCCAGAAAGACAGATTTTTTTAAAAAAGATTTTGCGTTGCATTTGATAGAAATCTACAAATTTAGTGTAAAGATCTTATAATAAATTTTATTTACATGACTTTAGTATTTTATTATCAAGCAAGGATTGAACCTGATTTGTCCAAATTTTAAATTCAAATCTTTTTGACAATTACGATGGATTTCTTAAGCTTTTTTATACAATAATTAAAGATTTATCCTTAAATTCCTGCTTCGAAAGTATGTTCCATCAATTCCTCAAGATAGCGTAACCATTTAGATAGTAAGAACTTAGCTGTTTATAAGAAATATACAACTTGAAGAGTTGCTCAGTGTTGTTATAGCGTTAAATAGTATTTAATAAAAATAAATGACAATATATTTTCTGTAAGCAATAATTTTTTGGGGGCACAGAATTATAAATATTTACGAATATTTGGTAAGTTAAATGAAAATTTATAATGAAAAATAACGAATGTATTTTATTTATCTCTTTTCAGAATCTTTTGTTGAATTAACAAAAAGTTGTAATACCAATGTAGAATATAATTGTATATAAGTTAGTAAAAACTGAGACGAGATAAATAAAGAAATCTCTAATGAAGAAATTTTTTTTGTCTGATTTATTTTATAAGAGTGTTTCTTAAGAAGAAATGAAGCACACCTTTTTGCTTCTGATTCCTTTCAATTTCGAATTTTTCCAAGAAAAACATTTCAAAATTATCTAAATTAGCTCAATATACATTTAAACTTTTTGAAAGGGATTTTAAAGTTCGAAAAGAAGCAGAAAATACTTGCAAATATTTTTGTGAGCCGAATTATTTTAATTTATTCCGATATTTTAAAACTGATATTTGATTTAGCTTCTCAGTCGCTAAGATTCTTCTTTAGTTATAGGGGAAATAATTTTGCGAAAATCAACCATAGTCAATAATGAGTACTGTTTCAAATCACAACAATTTTTCAAAACACACTACAAATTATTTAAATTCTTTGAATATCTAAGTGTGACGTCTTATTTATTTTGGCTTGGTTTAATGAGGAATTATGTCTCTAGCTATTGCTATTGACGGATGTATTTTCGATAAGTAATATAAATTAATGAAAACTAAGTTTTAAAAACTAAAAACTAAAATTAATATTTCAAGTCAATGGTTTTAAATTTTATTCATAATAATTTTCTATAAAGTAGTAAAAATTGGGAAAATTGTCATTCTGTATATAAAAAAATTCTACTGCATTCTTCGAACATTTTTAAATTCATGTAAAATCCAACAGAAAATGTATATAAATATGTTTTTGATATGCAAGATTTTTTTTTGAAACTTGAGTTTTTACTAACTAATAAAATCATTTTCTCTATAGTCTATCGATAAAAATTGTTTTGCTCTCCTGCAGGAAAAATACTCATTTAAATATACTACATATTTCGTACTGTATCGTATAGAGGTTTCATACAAAACAAAATGTGGTAAAACAAAAGAGTTACATATTTTTCTTCGCTTTTTATGCTTTAATTAATTTTTAATAATTAGAAATAAAAATAGGAGTTCAAACAAAATATGCTGTTATTAAATTAATTTAGCACTGTACATAGAGTATAAACGAATATTAAAAAACAAAGAAACGATTTGCAATTCTATCAAAACTCCTTTAAGCTCCAGGCAATGAATAAAAGTAACACCTCTTCCCTACAATAAGTGCCCTTTCTAATGTGTATTTAAAATTTTTGACCAAAAAACAAAGGTGATTGGCTGCAAAGCGGAAGACATAAATTATCGTTAACAACACAATTTATTACGTATTAAACTCGAAGTACCAACCTCATAAAACTGAGAAATATCTTAACTCTGTTTCTCCCATAAAATGCAAACCTCAAAAATCCTTTAAAAAAAGGAGCTGCACCTTTGGGATGATAATGAGTGCAAGAAGCGCAGTTCTGATCATCTGGGTCGAGTTTATTAGCAACAAAATTTAAGCTAATAATGTAGAAATCTTCCTTAAATTTATGACTAAACATCGTCTTTATTAACTTTCACTAATTCCGGGCTTTCTTGTTCCGATAGCTGTAAATTTTGATTTTAGTTTTATTGCAAGAATTTTTTCCGAACTTTCAAAGAAAGGGTGTGAAAATTTACGAAGCTGTAAGTCTTAACTAAAGGAATTCCCTAGTTGACCATAGGCGTAGAATTGTGTGCCATTACCGTTAAAAGCGTTTCGCTGGTTTAAAGATGCACTTGGCAATTCTTAGGCCTTCCACTGATGAAGAATTGATGCGCATTTTATAAAATAAGATATATTTTCTAGTCATCTTGAATCTTTATTTGAAACTGTTCTTTATTCTTTGAGATTATTTTTATGAGACGCTCAAAGAGGATTTGTTTTAAAAGAAAGGAAAGATTTTCTTGCCGAGAAATTGAATATAATAAAAAAATATTCACCATTTTATTTTTGCGTTTTTCTTTTTCTTGAATTTTCTCCAGCAAGATAATATTTCAGTAATCCCGAAAGATTCTATTTGCGGAAAGAAAAAAATCTATTCGAAGAAATGTTTCTTTATTAGAATATTTTAACTGTTAGTCAATAATTATTTTAGTACGTTTTTTATATGAACTCGATAATATTATTATAATTCACCTAGGGGAATAATCATTAAAATATATTTAATTTGTAACTGTTTGTCTATTGAATTGATGAAGAATTGTTAAGCTCTAATTTCCGTAAAGTGTTTAATTTTAGGAATTATAGATGTGAGAAGTATATTGATAACAATTACAAAGAATATTTAAAATTAGAAATAAAATAAACCGAGAGATTAATGTGGATTAATATTGAGATAAATTAAATTATAAGTTTCTTCAAAAGGAATGGATGAAATGATATGTGGTAGACTAATGAGAATATTGCGTTGTTGTTGTTACTTATGGCACTTGCCATATTGGACAATCCCCCCGCTGATACAGCAGCAGATTTAAGCTGAAAGGAGCGTCTCCTGTTTTTTAAATAGTGCCAACTAGGGCCAAGAGTACAACTTTAAGCTTAAATTTTTTAAAGATAAACTTATAAAACAACATTGAAACTTTAGGTTCAAATGTAAACCTTAAAATTATTAGAATTTTATCGCATTTTTAATATGATGCTTTTTTCATAAAGCGTTCCCACATCAAAATGCCTCGACGGTATATTTAGATATTGTCGTAAGTATCCGATAATTTTTAAAAGATAAGATGGAATAATACTCTTAAAAATACATTGAAAATATATTTTAAAGCATACCGAAAGGGAGAAAATGATGAATTGTGCATTGTATATATGTGAATCTATGCTATATCTGTGTTTGAAAATATAACTAAGAAAACATTTAGTGTTTTATTCAAAAAATGTTATTATATCTAAATATCTTCATTAATTAAAAGTAGACAAAATCCTCTAACTGTTTTGTATTGTCATTGTTAATATTAAAATTACGCTATTATTTTACATGCAAGAAATAAAAAAGGAATAAGATTATCACGGAAAAACTGCACTAGGAACTAACTGGTATTAATATATTTACAGTCAATGGAGTGTTTTTGGGAATTATACGAAAAGGCTTTATCCTTCTTGAGAAGATGTGTCAGTTTTTGAATTTTTTTGGGTACTATTTTCAATATTATACATGAAAAGTCCCTATTAAGGTTGAAACATGTTTCATATACAGAAGAATGATACCTAGAATTCAGATTAATAATTGAGTCTTGAAATTTCGTACGAACACTGAAGTATACCAATGGGTATACCAATCTAATCCCCCCACCCCCACGAACACGCAAAAGTGGCACAACGCGGCATGGCATGGATTCAACTAATTTGTGAATATATTCAGTGGACAATTCACGAAATGATTCTTGCAGGATAGTCCACAAAACCATAGGAGCACGAGGTGGTAGAGATCTACTAAATACAACACATTGCAAAAAATTCGAGATATGGTTGATAATGCTCAATTAAGGAGAACTAGGTGGCCAAGAAAGGGAAAGAAATTCAGAAGAATGCTCCTCAAGCCACTCAGTAGCTACTGTAGACAAGTGGGGTGGTGTTATTATTTTGGAATTGTCCACGTCCGTTAAAATGCACACAGGAATGCTGAGGATTCGGAAAGGACATTAAATTACCGCTGATCTGTCATAGACAAGTATACCATCAACGGTCCCATTTCATGCTAACTGCACTCGCCCTTTACCCCCACATAGCCTCCATGAGCTTGAACAGTTTCTTGTAGGCATGATGGATCCATATTTCCATTGGGTTTCTCCTAACCCTTACATAATCATCAACCCTATATGCACGGAAACGTGACTCTTCATAGCAGACAACGTTTTTACCATCATAAAGAGCACAATGGCAGCGTTGGCGAATCGAAACAGGGTGCAGAGCTTTGTGTTTCTGAGTCACTAATGATACACGAGATAAAAACGCTGCGAAGCCCCATATTTTAGGTTACATTGCACAGTGAGTACACTGACACTTGTTGATGCGTCTGCATTCAAATCCACAGACATTTGAGGAAATGTTGAACTTCTATCTCGTGTAACGATTCTTTTCAGATATCAATGAACACATACTATCAATGCCTATTTCAAGCCTCATCACTGTCGGAGCCAGTAAAATTACAGCTACATTGCTGTAATTTTACTGAAAATCTGGTATTCGTGGTACACCCTAAAAATGGTTGGTAAAGAAAATCCAAATTTCATCTCCACCTCGGAAATTCTGCGATCCCTCTTTCATACGCCGTCGTTTAGTCAAAGTTTAAAATCTCTTAAATTTCGATAACCTGCCATTATAACAGCAAGAATCGATGTAATAGCTTTCTCCAACACCTCTTGTTTTACATACGAGTTCGCACTGACGACTGTATTGGGTTACGTTGACTGGTTGAACAACTCCATTATTTGCTTGCGTTCTGCTTTACCAATTTTCTGGCACTTCAGTGTATTATTGCCGATCTTATATTACAATTAAAATCAAACACTAAAACTTTGAAAATGACTCTTATTATCGTAAGTTATCCTTCCTTATAGTTTTACAGTTGAATCATTTCTGAAAATTTTAATTTAATGACTATTTTATGAGAATAAACCAAACCTAAAGCCAACTATTTTTATTTTAAATATTTAAAAAAAATTTAGAATTACCTTTCCTCTTTATTTGAATTCTGCCATTTGAAAAAAACTGTGATTACTACCATTTTTTAAAGTAATATATCGGATATATATGCTAAAACAACTTTTATTTTGTGATCAGGAACTGACGTAAATTTAGTGTAGTGTTTTATGGATTTTTGTAAATGTTTGCACGCACTTTGCGTCAGAGACACTCCTGGTTGCTTTTTCAGACAATTGTTGTCCGCATGATTTCCCCACAAAAATAAAAATTATTATTGAACTACTAAATACACATGTGTTTAATCTACTACCTATAAGTGTAAATGATGTATGAAATGTCATGATAATTTGATACATATCTTTTTATTACTTTCTTTAATACCCTAAATAATAATTTTTTTAAGACTCCTAAATTACCTTTTTTATTGAAAATTTAATAAAATAAAGCAAAGAGCTAAAAAGAATGGCCTAACTTAAAAAAATATATTGATCAATAATTGGACATTTTTGGTTTTGGTTTTTAACAAAATATAACACTTAAAAACCAGATATATCGAAGTTTAGAATGATATATATATATATATATATATATATATATATATATATATTAGATATGCACTTATTTTTTTACATATCATGCTATAAATTTGTATTGAATTCGAGAAAAACATTTAGTACCTGATCTGCTGATTCTGGAGATAGTACTATGTAATTAGAAATTACTGATTTTTGTTGATCACCTTACACATATACGCTCATAATTATAAATTATAAATTTTTCTTGATAAATTAGCCCTTTTTTAATAAATTTATTAACTAAGCAAGTAAATTATTTATGTGATAAAGTGTAACTGCGGCTGTTACTCAACTTTTTTTAAGCGAATCTACTACACTTTAGTAGTAATGATGTATCCCCTATTTTAGGAAGCAATGTTTAACATTTTTCGATCTTTACTTTAGGTAAAAATACTGGATACACTTATGGAAAAATAATTTCCATAAGTGAAGTAATTCAAAATAAAAATGCAATTGATAAATATGACTTGAAATTTTGGAAAGGACAACACCAGTATCGAGGACTAAATGAGAAAACTTTTGATAATATTTTTATGAAAGTCGTCTGAGAATAAATAAGTGACAGATTTATTTATCTTTAAAAAATAAAGAAATATTTCTACAAAATAAGACCTTTTCCCAAAAGGAAAAAATATCTCGGAAAATATCAGTGATTAATAAAAATTTTTTTTTCTCAAAAGTCAAAAAGAAATATTTGAAAATCATTAAAATATTTCATTTCCGTTACAATAAACTTTGACGGTCGTAATTATACATTCTCTTAGATTATGATTTATTGAATGGAATTAATTAAATCAAGCTCTTATTTTCTCCAAAAAATTTCTTTCATTTGAAAATTATTATAAATTCCATGTCACTCATATTTTACTGCAGCAGAAAGGTAGATTGGGTAGATTAAGTCCATCCTCTGACTTAATCTTTGAGAACCCGAGAAAGCGTTACAAATTCTTCGGAGGAAAAAAAGTTAATTGCTTTCAACGAATGACGTAACGTGCGAAATACAGATAAGTCTGAGATAACGAGGTCTTTAAATTAAACCGGATTTTTTTCTTCAGTTTTTTAATGATAGAAGCAGTCAAATTGGGATATATAGTACTTGATATAAATGAGAATATTTTCCTGGAGGGTTTATTTTAAATGAAAAAAAAATTGCTGGCTGGGAGTTAGAACATGGATTTACTAATATAAAATAAATTGACATATAAGTGCAAAGCGTTTGAAATCAATAAGTGGCAATTTTTTTGAATTATTGATTAGTTTATGATTAAAATTAAAATAAAATGGAAGAAAACCTTCTATATTTATATAAATTATTACGTCTATTTGCTAGTAAATGAGGAATTGTTTAACAATCACTCTTTTTTAAAATTTGCATATGTGAAGTTTTTTCAAAATGAGTGTAAGATTAAATATTAATGGAATCATATGAGCAATTATATTATATTTAATCGATTTATGCAGAGGAAGATTGATTTCATTAATTTTAAAATTAGGGACATGCATTATCATTGGAAGTACAAACATATTTTAAATTGCAGTTGCACATATTCTTAAGGACATGTCACTAAAAAAACTATTAGTTTGAATTTTCACATATTAATGATTTTGAAATATAATGTTTTATTCTTATAAACAATTATAAAAATATTGACAGAATTCAGAATATTTCCGTCGGCTCACATAAATTCCTTTTTATGACAAAAATTCACTTTTTACATTCGAATTCCCTTTCACCTTCATTATTATTCACAAATGTAAGGAATTGTTTTAGAGCTCACTGTGATTCTAGAATCGCATTATAGAGGATCAAAATATGATAATAACTGAAACTGATTTTTTTAATCGGATTTCTCAAGGTACTTTATATACACAGTGGAGAATTAAATGTCTATTCTGAATTTTATAAAGATTTTTTTCGAATTTCTCGATATTTAGTATAGGAGACATTAAAAGATTAAAAAAGTTGTTCTTTAACGAACTAAAATATTAATGAAAGTGCTATTGGTGTTATGTTTTAGATACTCCTTTTTTCCGCCAATAGAATTCCATATAAATGCGATATATAAGAGATCTATTTCATGAAACAAAAAAATTTCGTGATTAATTATAAAAATTCTTAGTTTTTAATTAAAATTAGAAATAAATAAAAAATATTGCATAAAAGTCAACTTTACAAATTAATTAACTTCGTAGCCTCCTACCATCTATCAAAATGTTTGATGGTAAAGTAATAAATGTGTAAAAAATATTTGCTGTGTACATAAATAATATTATGAGATTTAAAATAATAATTATTGAACTATTGCATATAATATAAACACATTCAATAATTAACTTCAATTAACTGTACATATATTTAAACCTTTTTATTTTATTATACTCAATTTAAACATAATTCTCAAATCTTTGAATTTTCTTAGCATTTTAAATTATATGCATAGTATAAAATGAGCAAAAAGTAGTAACTGCACTTAGAACAAATATTTGATTAAAGTAAGTATTTTGGATTTTGAGAACGTTTTTTTATGAAGCAAATTCCATCACAAATGTTTCTATACATAGAAATTATACTCGAATCGAATTGTGTTCTTCCTTTCTTTGTTTAAAATTCAACGCCTTTTAAACCCTTACTAAATATTACAATCAATATTTTTTATTCCCTAGATAAACTAAATAGTTATGAATTTTACACAAATATGTTTTCAGTCCTTAATCACGATTATTAATTGGGTTTCCCGGGTAATAAAAAAATAGCATCAAATGAGATACTAGCATTCTTATTAGAAACGTTTTTTTCGTTATGTCATTGAATATTTATGTATGTATGTATTTATTATTTCAAAGAACACAATAAAATATTTATTAAAAAGGAGAAGGCAACGATATTTATTCATGAATAACAATCTCTTTATTCAAATGAATTCCGAGTTTTCAAAACAGTGTTTTTCAAAGAAAACATTCCGTTCTGCACTCTAAAAAGTGAAAGAAATGCATCAAATCACTGTTGATAAAATGAGAATCGAGAATAACGAATTTATCTATGAGCATGGCCCATTTGTTACGCTTTCTGAGAATTGTTCTTTGTTATAAAATATTTTATGCATCTTTCACTCTTCAAAATTTTGAAGACATTAGGAAGCTTTTTCCAGGAAGTCATTTTTCGCTTTTATGTTATATTTCCCTCATTAAGAATGCGAACAAGCATTTTTCCCCCTTTTTCACTGCAGAATGTTCATTTTATATTTTTCAAAACAACTTGCATCCATTGCTTTATAAAGACAACAGATATTTCTTTGTACTTGAAAGTACATGGTAAATTTGTATTAAAATTTATGTTTTCTTTCGGGGCAGGTCAAATCATCTGACATTTATATTTTGTAGAATAAAAATGTAAAAAACTAACTTTTTTCAGAAATTCATCTAAAATATGCAACATTTAAGACTTTTTGGTCATAAACAAAATATCACACAAAAGTATTTTTTAAAATTATAAAAGTTTTCTCTTTGATATTTTTTAAATACCTAGATATAAATTTATTTCTTAAAAATTTTTTTTAAAAAATCTCGAATATATTTTTATATTAAGAAATTTCTTTTCCTCTTAATTTATGAATAGATAGAAATGACTTCATAACTAACAAATGCAGCGTTTTCTACCTATCTCTCTCTCCATGATTTTAAATATTAAGCAATTTTCATTAAATTAAAGATATTTTCAACAATGCATTTTGATAGAATATGACAGTTTTTCTTATCATGAGAAAATATTAATAATGTTCTTAATGATATCTATTAATTTATGTTATTCCTGATGCAATATAGTTGGAAAAATAGAATAAAAAACAAATAAAATTATTGAAATAGTCATTGAAATTTCAAATAGAATTATTTAATGTTATTAGAAATTTACACTTTACGAATATATGTTTTCTTTTCTAATTATGGTATTTATAGTTTAGAGCCACAGTTGGTATAGGGAAAATAATCAAAATTAATTTTCTCACTTTTAAAAATTCAGTTAGTTTTAATTTTCTTCATATATATATTAAAATATATGTCCATGAAGAGTTCTCAACAAAATCTTCTGTTTGCGTTATTTTAGATCGGATTTTTAAAGTCTAACAAATAAAGTTGTTGTATAAATTTCATTTAAATTTTTTTATAGTGCACTTTAGGTGTGAATATACACTGAAGTGACAAAAGTCATGGGAGCCGAGAGTATGAAATTTCAGGCATCCCATCCCATCATGGACAGCGCAGTGGGCGACCACCTGCGATTAACGACCGAGACCACCGACGTCTGTGTAGAATGGTCAACACTTCGTCAAATAACTGCAGGAATCAATGTCGGACGTACGAGGGACGTGTCCGATAGGACTGTGCGACGAAATTTGTCTTCCTTGGGCTATGACAGCAGAAGACCGACTCGAGTGCCTTTACTGACAGCACGACATCGCATGCAGCGACTCTCCTGGGCTCGTGAGCATATCGACTGGTCCCTAGACCAGTGGAAAACCGTGACTTGGTCAGATGAGTCACGATTTCAGTTGTTACGAGCTGATGGTAGAGTTCGAGTGTGGCGCAGACCCCATGAAGCCGTGGACCCAAACTGTCAGCAAGGCACTGTTCAAGCTGGTGGCGGCTGCATAATGGTGTGGGCTGTTTTTACATGGCATGGACTCGGTCCTCTGGTGCAACTGAACCGATCATTGACTGTAAATGGTTATGTTCAGCTGCCTACAGATTACTTGCAGCCATTCTTGGACTTCACGTACCCACACAACGATGGGATTTTTATGGATGACAATGCGCCATGTCACCGGGCCAGAACTGTTAGCGATTGGTTTGAAGAACATTCCGGACAATTCCAGCGCATGATCTGGCCGATATGAATCCCATCGAGCATTTATGGGACATCATCGAAAGGTCCGTTCGTGCCCAAACTCCTGCACCATCCACACTTTCACAATTATGAACGTCTTTACAGACAGCATGGCTCAATATTCCTGCAGAGGACGACTTGAGGCCTCCATGACACGTCGAGTTGTTGCACTTCGCCGGGCAAAAGGAGGACCGACATGATATTAACAGTCATCCCATGACTTTTGTCACTTCAGTGTATAATGACATTAAAAATAAACAATAAACATCCGAATTCTACGAACTAAAAATCTTTTCGAATATTCAAATAAAAAATTAATCGTTCACAATTAGCTTAAAAATAAATTACTAATAGAAATTAAATGCACTTCCAAACGCACAAAAATATTGAAAGAAAATAGCAGGTATAACTTCCAAATGGTATTTAAAGGGAAAATAATGAAGTAGCATAATAAAAAATTTCTGATTTCCGTTCATAGGCATATGATACAATTCGATATAAAAATCTAAGTGAAACTTCAAATTGGGGATTCCAAACTAATTTTTATTCGTACTTAACTTTATTTGCACGCATAAAAAGTTTGACTATTGACATAAAAAGTTTGATTTCTTAGAAGCCAAAATAGAAGCTGAAATTCCGTGTCAGCTTTTACTTCACTTCTTTTACACTTTTTCCAGCATTATATACAGACAGCATATATATATATATATATATATATATATATATATATATATAAGGACTTAAGTCGTCATATTTACTCAATTAAACAGTTCTTGGCACAGTATTACTTTTTAAAAAATTCTGTCTTCATTATTAATTAATTAAAAATTCAGCCTTCGTTACCTGTAGCAGTGTTTTTGCAACAAACAAGACTGAATAATTTTAAAAACTAAATTAAAATGTTTGCACACTTAAAATTAGTTAAGAAAATATTATTCATTTTATACCTGCACATGCTTTTTCGCTCATATAAAATTGATATCAATGATCTAATGACGCTCTTAGTTATATCGTTATAACAATCCTTATTTGAAATAGTGTTATCTACCCTAAATTTATTTTCTAATAACTGTTTCAATTGTTTTAAAATACTTTTCCACTGTCACAAATAGCTCTTAAGGCAATTTCAAATTCTTTGACAAAATTTTAAACTGAAGGACCCACTTAATAAATAGTTTACAAACTAATTTTCCAAAAACAATATCGAGTCCTTTGATTCGTTTAATGTACTATCTACAGAAAAAATAAGAATTAAATAATCTAATTATTGTATACAAAATATTTTTTATATCGATCCTATATTTTATATCGTCTAGTGTGACTTAATATGTCGTACAATTTATTTGTATTTTTTCAAACAATAAACAGAATCTGTTTTTCATGTCTGTCAATTATATTATGCATATAAAGATTCTTTAGAACACTAAATGAATCAAAAAATATCATTGGATACTCAGTTATACAAAAATTAGATGTGAAGAAATAATTCTTTCACACATGTTGCAAAAACAACACCCCTACATTTTTGTTGAGATACGAAAATAGTTTTTTTCCACTTCAAATGTCTTATGTGATAGTATTGTTATAATTAAAAAATAAAAATTTATGCAATTGAAAATATCTTTTTATATCTGATTTGAATAATTTTATCACGACTATTTATATTCTATACACAGAATCTGGGATTATGCCATTTAAGCAAATATTTAATATCTCAGATGAATTTAAAAGCTCAAAGAATAAATAATATTTAATTTCAACTACCAGCTTCAGTAATTAAACTAATTGTATACTTTATATAGCAGGTTATTCTACAAGAGAACAAAAAAAAATTAAAAAGGACAAAAAATATTTGAGTTTTGCGAGGGAAAGATAAAAAAAATATTTTGAACCTTACTCGTTATATCTGGATTAGGAAACGCTTTGATTTCTAGAATATGTCAAAGATTAAAGTAATACCGAGCTTCTTTAATGGATCAAAGCACTTTATTTATATGATTTAAAATGGAAAGAATTTTTTACTCTAATACTAGAGAAATGCTTTTTATCTGAAAATGTACCTTCGAATGTTAATATATTCACTTTTAGACGATTCATAAATATCGCTTGAAGAAAATGGAATAATGAGGCAAAATAAGCTACTTTATATCTTATGAATAATTTTATATTTCAGATATTAAATAAAGAATAAATTTATTTAGTAGTCTTTTCTGAAAGTCTAAAATATTTTTGAACCGTATTTCGTTTTTGCTCTATATTTTAAATTATGTTTTATATTTTTATATGTATTTTATCAAACGTGCATTTTGAGAAGAAATTTCAATATGAAATTATCAATTTGAATTTATCAGAGCGTAGGATTTTATTTCATATTTCTTGTTTTCATTCTAATTGCCAACTACTTTCGAGGTTCTCTGTATCTATTTTGAAATATATAAAATATTTTCTTGCCAAATTTTTTGATGTACGATTTTATTAATTAAACATTTTTATAATTAAAAGTTTATTTCCATGCGATAATATATTATTCTTATTAAAAAAAAATAAGACATTTCATAACAATATGATGTTAATTTTGGGCTTAAAATCTATTTAACCCCTTGAAAGGTTTTTTTTTAAATTTACCTTTGAACATTAGAAAGTTTTTGAAAATCAAGATGTTTATTTAGATAATATTCTCAAAATACAGTATCTTTTATTTTTACAGAAGTTTCTTGCAAAATTATTTGTTTGGGCTTACTGTAGTTCATAATTTTAAATAGCATCTCAGTATAATTTAAACTAATATTAATTTCAATTGCTTTGAAAAGCATTAAATGTAAAAAAAAACTTGATAATAGTAGTAAACAATCATAAATTCTAATAATTCAGTAATGTATACTAACTATACAAACTAATTAGTAAATCAATTTATTCCAGTAATTTAACTCGCTAAGTTATTCATCCATATTTCATGAAGCAAAAGCTGGATATGTCCTTCAATATTTACTTAAAAATCGCTGATAAAATATGAATTTTGTGAGTTATCAAAGTCATTATTTCCCATTCATTCGAATATTTAATTTATGAAAATTAAGAAAAATAATAGATAAAAAATATCCGAAATAAATATCATTGTCGATAAATAATGGCAAAGGCTATAATAATTTATAATCAATTAATTTAAATACAAGAAGCTGAATTTTATGTATTTAAAGCTGTATAATCTAAAGCAATTATTTCAAATGAAATCCTTATCCAGAGACTAATAAACGATGATAAAGGATAGATATAAAACATCACAAATAAAGTTCATTATAGATTTTAAAAAATGCCAAAAAATGATAATTTAATTTAAATATAAAATTAACAATTGCATTTTACATATTTAACGCTGAATATTATAAAGATTGCATATCAAATCAATTAACTATTCAGGACCAAAGATACAGTAACTAAATTTATATGGATAGAAAATTATACGAAATTGAAATTGTTTCGAAAATTAAAATATATTAAAACTACAACGATAACATTTTTTCTGATGTCCATTTCAATTCCATCTATCCTTCTATCTAATTATGGCACATAACCATGTTAAAAAGGATTACTTTTGTGCAAGCAAAAAATAAAAGCCTGCAATTCTGTATCTTGATAATTTCTTTTCTTTTGCAAATACAAATAATTTTGGCGGTAACTGCTTATTTAAAAAGTGAAAATTGTTCCCTACAGCCTTTTTGGTCGTTTTAAAATACGAGGGATATTTTTTACTTTGTTGATAGTCTTTGACGACTATATTTTGAAAACCTATTTGTGAAGATATATTCATAGCTTATTAAAGGCCAGTTTCTCTGATATAAATAAGAAATTTAGAATAGGTATAATGTTTTCTTTTTTCAAATTATTTTATAATATATTTTTAAAATATATTTTTTTCAAAAATCGTTACAATTAAAGGATGACTATGAAGTTTTTTATATCAAAATTAAAAAATTCAATGAAATATCTTTCAAATAATTCCTGAAAAATCTATAGTTTCAAAATGAATTTTCATCTAATTTAAGTTCTTTCAAAGAAGTTCATAACTATACATTCACAGAGCAAATTTATGAAAATGTAAAACATTTAATAAACATTCATACTTAAAACATAAAACATTCATTCCAACATAAAACATTCATTCCACCCGAGTTATATTAATTGCTTTTGAAATTATTTTTTTCCCATGCAGTTTCGGTAAGAAATGTTTTATTCAATAAGAAAAATTCTGCCTTTGCTGGAATAGCCTGTTTGTTAGAATGTTGGATTTGCATCTTTTGGTCATAGAGTCTCCGTGTAAATTGTGACAAGCGCACGCAAAAATCTATCATAGGCCCAAACACTCCAAGTTGAGACAATACCACTGGTGGCACTGGAAGAGAGGTGATCAGTTATCAATTCAGGCCTCAATTACAACCTATGGATGAATGTATAAAATGTATGAATGAAGTCAATCCCGTGAAAAGGGTTGTGACGTATGAGGCTGAAACTCGGCTTGAAATCACGATTTTGTGGTCTTCTATGCCTAAGTGCCTAAAGGAAAACAAAATTTTGTAGTTTTTAAAATATTTAATTTTTAAATTTTAGTATATTTCTTTGTAAATAATAGAACAAAATAATTACACTTAAAAATTTATTCTTCTAATGCATATTATTAAAGAATAGTTGGGAAAATAATATAAGTTACTCATTTTCGTATATTTAGTGCATTAATTTTAGTTTATTAATTAAACAAAGGTAAAATAATTTTTAAAATTATAAAGCTGTAAATGCAATTTTTAATATTTATTTAAATTATTTTTTAATAAATTGCGTCACTAGCAGTTGCTAATTAAGTTTCGTGTTTTTAGATCCATTATTTAGCATTTTTATGACTTATCATAAGAGATTATTTCTTAATCATCTTTTGAATATAAATTATTCATTCTTAATTACGAGAATAAAGAGATAACCATTTAATATTTCATTTTGCACATTAGCTTTAATTATGTTGGCCGACTTAATTTTCGACAAAAGCTTTATACTGTCATTTATAAACGCTCAATTTTAGGCGCAAAAGTCTCATCAAAAGTGCATTTGAATATAACGATCCGTTTTGGGGCATGATGAAGGAATTAGACAGTTTTTGATTGTTTTCGGACGGTTAAAGTGAGCCACACCCGTTTCATTAAGGGGTTTTTGGGTAAAAAGATTTTGTACGTGATAACTCGAAAAAATATTACGAGATTAAGTTAATAAGGAACCACAAAGTATTTTGACCTTTCATTGTTTTACACTAATAAAAAAATTATAAGGAAAAAAATTGTGTTTTTTTTTATTTCGGCAAATTTTAATATTTTATTTACGATATAAACATTATCGTATAGATAGATTATTTTTAATTAAAAATCTTAATTGAAAATTATTTAACACACACACACACACACACACACACACACACACACACACACACACACACACACACACACACACACACACACACAGTC
>JAOUZG010026054.1:1561502-1611629 GCA_026289955.1 Argiope argentata
GATCTGTATCTAATTATATTAATAGTAATTTAGATCTGTATCTAATTGCATTAACAATAATTTAGATCTTCAACAAATTACATATAGTATTTATTTGATGTAATATTTGATATATATTTTATGTAATATTTAAGAAATTTTTAAACAGAATCGTGGTCGAAGACCGAAAAGACACTTTGAATTTTTAACTTCATTTTATTTCATCTCAGCAGGCATAATTTATGTACAAGCTCATTTAATTCCATTCTGGGAGACATGATTTATGTAAAAGAAGAAGCGAGCAGCACATAAACATTGAACGGAACAAAAGAGAGATGAGGAGAAGCTAAAAAATTTATTATACAAAGTTTATGTGGCATTAGTTAACTCCTTAACTGGTTTATTTTCATTACTATCTAATAAGATGACACCTTCTATTTTGGGAATATTTTCTTATTTTGATTCAGATGGAAATCCGTGGAATACTTGGCTTATCTACAAATTCGAAGTCATTTTATTATTGAACTATAATTGTTATGAATGATTTATGTTTTGTTTACAACTACCAACATTCGATAAATCGATGCACGTATGGCGTACCAGCAAAGCGGTTAAGTGGTTAAATATAAAAGGTGGAATTGGATCAGTAAATAAAAAGAACATTTTAGAATGAAATATGGGCTGAAAATTAGGAAATTAATAACTTAAGTGTAAGATTAATTTTAAAATATCATAAAACACACATTAATAATAGTAATAAATAGTTAAATATTTCTTCATTTTATTTAGTGTTTTTTAATTTGGTAGCAATGCAAAAATCTTTACTGATGAGATAAAGCATTCAATGGGTGTTTAATATATTAAATATATGACAAGCAAACTTTAATTCAGAAATATTTAAAATAGATGGAATAAAGAGTTACTGCATTCCTTATCGCAAAGTGTTATGTATGATAGTTCGTAATTCATTTTGTTTAAAATAGATGGAATAAAGATTTACTGCATTCCTTATCGCAAAGTGTTATGCATGATAGTTCGTAATTCATTGTATTTTAAATGCTAGGTATGAATTTATTTATGCATTATTGAATTATGATTGCTGTTATTTACTTTATTGTTTATTTTATTTACTTCGTCGCTTTTCCAAATTATTTTCTTTGTGAAAAAGTTGTAGTTTACTTACAATTTATCAAAAAATTGCGAAACTGAAAGTAAAAGACAATAAATGAACGTGAAATTTTCAATACTCAAAAGAAACAACCTTCTAAAAATATAAATTCCGATTATGAGATTTTGTTATCTTATTAAAATAAATGGAAACTTGCATTTATTTTTCTCAGAAGTTTGATATAAATTTGTGAAAAAAAATTCATACGGGAGTTAAAATATTTTTGAGATTAATTTGTCTGTGCAGGAAATAAAATGCCCATAAAAATCCATTTATCTCTCCTTTCCGTTAGAATGATTCTGACAATCGAAAATGTACATTTTAAGACTTCACGACATATTGAAAGAAATTGATTAAAGCAAAGTTTTATCTTGTAACAAACAGCTTTCTTTAAAAGATTATTATAAATTCCCCATCACTCATAATTTAGTACGAAACAGCCTAGAATAGGAAGATTAAGTCATTCCTTTTACTTTATCTAGATAACCTGAGAAAATGTTACAAGATTTGTGGAGGAGAAAGAAATTAATTGCTTTTAAAAATGAAGTACCCCAGATTGAGATGCAGATAAGTCAGAAATAACGAGGTAAACTAGAATTTTGCCAGCTAAAAAAAAGAAAGGTGAGACATTAAATCTGGAAAATTTAGTACTTGGCGTAAAGGATGAAATTTGGTACGTACAAGGGTTGATTAAAATCAGAAATTTACTGGTTTGGGAGCGGAAGCGTGAAAGCATTCTTTATTTTATATAATTTAGAATCAATGAAGTGAATTGAAGGTTAAGTAACCAAGGAAATAGCGATCAATAAAGTTTTAAAAGATTATTCATTACTGTTTTAAGAAAGGACTAGAATGATGGATCGTTATCACCTCTCTGAATTATAATGAATAAAATTAAAATTGAAGGATTAATTAAAATTCAATAATTCAGAAATAGCTCAGAAAAAATTGAAATGACTTTTAACCACATTTAGTTATGCAGAACCATCCCAAACCGTGGTAAAAGTACCCCAAACAAGAATAGCTTTATTTGAATCATGATGAGAGAACCAATAGAAATAACACCTTCATATTTGGAGGGTATACATTGCGGGCCATGGTACATTGATAGATGTAATAAGCAAAATAATTCGAAAAAGGTCTGTAGGTAAAATGGATCGCTATGATTGGTGTAAAGAAATGGATATGATATTATATCAACAATACATGACAGAATGTGAAATGTATGTAATAAATTCTCTTATTTCATATCAAACGCTGAAACTCATCTACCTAGATGAAAATTCGAATATTTGGCATTGGGATCTGCACTGGGGGAGCATAATTTGCATAATATGTGAACAAAGGGTCTTGAATAGGTGAACAAAGGGAATAGATAAAAAGCTGGGCATGCTAGTTCCGAACATTCTTAGACTTTGAACATTTTATCTCTTTGCTGAATCTATTGTTGTTATTTTGCCGAAATAGTAACAATGCTAATATCAAGACCAAAACTCTTAGAGTATGGGTCCAATAACCAGAGAGTAAATGGTTCAAACCTTTGAACATTTGTTCTCTATGGCGAATGCTCAAACGTTTTGGAGAAACAGCAGCTTGTTGCTAAAGCAGGCCATGGACGTTAAACATTACATATTATCACAGATTATTGTAGGCATCTCAACTTCTGTCGTTAAACTATCCATTTCGAATACAGCAGGGGCATATAGAAGAAGCGACGTGCCAAGGAAATTGGAAATGACAGTTGGAGGTACACGTACATAGCACTAGAAGCTTATCTGTATAAGATCTACTGATTGCAAGAGTTAAAACCAGTATATAACGATATATGTGAAACGTTCGCATTAACGTCCTTTTCACGGATAGAGATGGAAAAGTGTTAGCCACCAACCATCCCATGGGTCGACGTGGCTCACTTTCTTATATAAAGAAAAGCCCAAAACAGTAAACACCCAAAATTAGTTTATCCGATTCACTGCGAATTCTCATCATGCTCATCCAAACGGCCATAAATTTATTGCCTGTTACTGTTCCTATCGGTTTCACTGCAACCTTTTTGATTTCGTCATTTTTCTTGGAAGAAATGATTCCTCTGGAACTAACAACATGTTCCATTGTAACCAGTACGTTGTCTGGTTATATTGTACATTATTTTAATTCCAGCACTTCAGCAGAATGAATGCCTCAGTATAACAATATTTCCAAAAGATTTTGCATAGTTATGTTTCAACAATTGTTGTGACTTCTTTTTACTGAGGATCACATTATCAGTAGTGCATTTACTAGAAAATGGCCACCACTTTCATCTTATTTAAACTCATTGTGATTTTTGGCTTTCGGGTTACTTAGAAAATAAAGTTTATTGAGGAAACATAAGAAATCGCACGATTACAACTGAAAACAAAATCATACAAAAACTTTCATTTATATTCTTTGGTAAATGAGAATTTCAAGTATATGATGGGTATTAACTTTATAATGTGCAATGGTACGATGAATGGTTCAAGATGTGAATGCCGTAAGCAACAGTACAGATAGAGGAGTAGCTTCTTTACAAATAGTCATCAAAATATATTTTAAAAATGCGTAGTGCCCAGTCGTAATCTAATATCACTCATATGAAACAGATGATAAAGCAAATTTAGAAAAAAATTGGTTAAAAGATTTATTAATTCTAGAGAGAAATTATCTTAATCTTGGTTACTTAGTATTCCGGGTAAGTGTATGCTATGTAACAAACACAAGCTGTATGTATTAATTCAAATTACAGTCACAGAATTCAATGTTATTTGATACATAAGTTGAGAAAACGGTCTCGTAAGTATCAATATAACTAAGTAGTGATTACATTAAATATTACTATAAAGTATCTAAATCTGTCTAAATAAATTGTTCTTTGCAATTAGGTTTTTTCAATCCGTGGCAACCCTAACAGATTTTACTCTTTGGAAATATATTTAATTTCATATAAACATCAATGATATTGCAAAACTTATAAGCTAAAGCTTCATTGAACATATTTTAAGCTAATACGATTTTGTTCAGAGGAGGTTCGTGTCATAACCCTTACAGAATAAGACAGTTAAGTTCAGACTTTCGAATAAAGAACACACGTTAGCATTACGCCTATTTTAGCCTTGGATTTCGTTTAGATGTATAGAGATCTGTATATTTGAGAATATTCACATATTATTCATTCATCAGATGTACATTTTCTTCCCTGAAAGATTTTGATAGTATGAACATTTCAAATTTTCAGCATTCTCAGTTTTTGATTTTTAGTTGCAAAAATTGTCTTTTGATTTATTTTAAGTTCGTCTCAATTTAGTGATAATATTTTGTATAAATTAGCTATACACGCATGCTGATAAAAAAAAAAGAAAGTTCCAAAACTTGTCTTAATCTACAATTATTATTGCATGCAAGGGATAGTAGAGAAATGAAAATTTAATGTTCACATTTCTTAGATCACTTTATTTCAGACACCTTAGAAAACTGGGACTTTCAAGTTTTTCTTTCAAATACCAGAAAAAATTTCTACCCATTTAAAAATTATAATGGCATCCCATTTCATTAAGATGTTAACCCGCAGAAGAGAGCACAGCTTAATTAATTCTATTAAGCAAATGTATTTTCGGACATCATTTTAGAGATATCAGAAAATCTCTTTGTTCAACAAATTCACTGCGGCGCTCATTTCAGCGAAGTACGATTCGTGATTATTGAATCAATTATACTTATTGGAGTGAGAGGGAATGCTGCAGTAATATTTAATAGTAAAATATCGTTTGAAACCTTTGAGTATTGATTGAATTAAATCAAATAAGAAACCAAGAAAGGGCAAAAAAGTATTAAAAGAAGCTAATGTATCATTTTGGAGTTATAAAACTTTCACATAGGCAGAAATTAGAATGCGTAAGTTAATGAAAAATGCATTTATTGTATTGAAATGGATTCTTGTGAGTCGCATTTTATGCATGCTAATATTTTTAGTAAGAAATAAAATTTATTGGTAGCAGTAGCGATTTAAGAGAAGATATATGTACAAAATTGGGCTGGATAGACTGCTTGGTCGAGCGTTGGATTCGTATTCCTTAGGTTGCGAGTCTGAAGACTCTCCGCTTGTGTGGTGGCTGGCGCGAGTATAAATCTATTGTGGTCTCAAAAACCTCCATGTCGAGAATAATATTCATTGGGTTACTGTGTCAATGATAATCATTCTCTGTTCCAGATCTAAATTACGACCTGTCGTTGAATGAAACGCATGAATGAAGTTTGCCTCGCAAAAAGGGTTTGTGGCGTGAGTGAGCTTGAAAGACATCTACCTTCGGGTGCTTAAGGGTCCATACCCTCAGAAGCTACTACACCTCTCCTTCCGTTGTAAAGCGGAGCATGAAAACAACGTAAATGACAATTGCATTCTTTTTGGTTTATCAAAAAATGTTCATTTTGACCTCTAGAATGTGTGGCATAATATAGACACGCCTTACTGGCAGTAAATGCTGTAAAAAAGGAGATTCAGTCATGTAGGTTCTCAGATAACTAAGAATCTCTAGAATGCTAATGCCTTTGAATCATTTCACGATTTTTATTTTATAAGTAAATATTAAAATAATTTTATTAATTCCACAATTCTTTCAGAAAATTATTACGAAGGGATTCATGTTTACCACAAAACAAATTTCACAAACAGAGTAAATTTGTGCAGTGAAAACTTTTTTTCTGCCTAGGAAAGAGAAAAATTATACATAAATAAAAGAAAATGATGAGATACTGCAGATATATAAAACATAGTCTGATTTGTATGTCATGAAATACATTGTTCTTTATTGAATTGATATAATGATGATTTTTTCTACGATATATCGTATTATGTTTTTCCTTTTTAGGTGAATTAACGTACAAACCATTTTAAAATTAGATTATTTTTTCACTTTGCATTTTAAACTCGTATATGTTTCTGCGATAAAGAACTCAAAAATGTTATGTTTCAAAAATGGTCAAAAATGTCCGATTAAAGTTTGAAATAAAAAGTCAGTGTTTAGAAGTAATTTACATCAAATGAAATATTCAAATAAAATAACTTATTTATTTGAGAAGTTAATGCATTTTATATTTCAATATCTATTTTCCGACAATTTTTTACGTGTTAATATGTTATATGATTGACTAAACGCTAGAAAATCCTTCCTCAATATTAAACGAATTACTGACCTTCTTAATATATTCTCTTTATTTTAATTAATTTTTTTTTTAATTTTTATTCTTCAGAAATATAGCCCTATTACTAACAAATATAAATAAAAAAAAATTGATAGTATACATGTATTATGACATGTTAAAAGGATATGTTTTATAGAAAATAAAAACATCCTTAAAGAAATAAGTTAATTCGTAAAGAATTTGTTGGTGCTACCTTACAATTCAATAATAAAATACATTGAAAGCAAATGCAAAATATTACACTTTCAACATTATGATGGAAAGGCAATTTATATTATACTGATAAGATCTCAGCAAAAAAAAAGAAATAATACATAAAATATTAACAAGAAAATAATAAAATAAAGTTATAGCCGCAATAAAATAACTATTGCAGAATTCCCAAAATAGTAAAAGAAAGGCCAAAGCTTTCTCCTAAGCTGATAAAGCATCTTGATATTATCTAACGTTTTTATTACTTGGGAGAATTTCTTTTAGTCAAGCTCCGCGAACGGAAAATTGGAATATTTCCCAACTATTGATTTAATCTTCCAGGAGAATTCTGCCAATATATTGACGGCACCTGAGGGAAGAAGGTCATATGCTCCCGCAAATATTATTTTGCAGCTCCGAAGGTGCGATATGGCATCGTGAATTCTTCGAAGATTAAATCGAAAGAATTGGAAATATATGCTATCTATAATTTATTAATACCCATCTTATGCTGTGCATCGTATTCAGTTGTAGCGTAGGTTATGTGAATTGAATTTTTACTTTAGGTTTGTTTTATTAAATATATGTAGGTAATAAAATTTCAACAGTTTCATTAGATTCCTGTGTAGTTAAAAAACCTCCTGATAATGAAGACTCATACACTCCATATATCTGAGTATTAAACTTTATTGGAATACAACCAAGTTATTTTTCTTCATTCAAATGCCGATTATGTTTTCATGCATTATTTCTAAAGTAAAAAAAATGGGCTGTGTCATAAAATATGATCAGTTATTTTAATAAAATAACTAAAACTTTCTTGGTATAAATATAGTTCCCGAAGATTTATTACACAAATATTCCAACGAATATAGAGTTGAGGTGATAAAAATACGTCTATGATAAAGACAACGAATAGCACTTTTAGAAACTTAAATAAAGTGATGGCAGTTTTCTCATAAATTTCAACAATAGAGCACTTCCACAACAGGCTCGCTAAAACAGTAAACAGATGATCTGTGAATATCATTTTCCAAAAAGGAAATTGACGTGGTAGGATGTAGAATTAGAGACTCGCAAAAAAATTTCTAATTTTCCTAATATTCATGTTGTTATTTTTTTCACTTAGAAGAACGGAAGGATTTTTTAAGGAATCAAATCAAATTATGAGGCCAGCAATGTAATTTTAAAATGGCATGCATAAATAATTTGTATCAGAATAACTTTTACATTTAAAATATGTATTTTGAATATCTTGTACTTTTAACACCTTTCGGCTTAATCCACAGAAAAGAAATTAAAAGTTACTGTAATTTCTTTTCGCAGAATCTTATATTATTCGATTTGCTTTTATAGACTATCTTTTCAGACGTAAATTCTGATGATATGACTTTTGTTTTAGAAAATTTTATGGAACCATATAAATTTTTACTCAGATTTATTCTAATAATATTTGTCAGTATGCAAAACTTTTACTATTTTGTTTTACAAAGAAAAAAATAAATGTAACATTTTTAACAGTCACATGCAATAGAAAATAATGAAAAAGGAAATGACAGTCGTATGAAAAGAACATTTTTCTCAACATGCAAAAGATATCACATACTTCTCATATGGTTTTGTATATCCATATTATTTACGTTTGTTGTCAATAAAAGCAAAGCCTGTAAAATTTTAAAATATGGATATATTTTATACATTGTACTTTTTTCCTTTTTTCAAACGTAATTTTACAATTTATAAAGAATATTTCCAAACTTCAATTATCTATGATATTAAAACGTTGTTTTAAAGAAAATATTTTATATATATTCACCTGTTTTTTATAAGTGATATTTGTTTACAGACGTAGATAATATAATAGTAGCAAATACCTACTAATTAAAAAATTAACGCATTAAATAAATTAAATACTTAATATTTCCTATGCATATTTTTTCATTTACAGCTTTTATAATACTTAAAAAAATTTTGCATTTTCATAAACTAAAAAAATGTTTCTTGAATAACGGGTCTATTGAATCTATTACTGTAACACAAGTCAAAGAAGAACGAAATATCTCTTACCAGCAAAATAAAAGAAGTCTTAGAGGAAATAATTCAACATAGAATTTTCATACAATCGTATGAATTCTAATAATGCAAGAAAGAAGCTGTCAGTCAGCTTGCTTAGCGCTATTTTTTTGATGCTGAAGCATCTATAAAAATACCTTTTGCTTCTTTGCATTTTTTTTACCTCAATGGGGCAACATGACCGGGAGAAAGGCATTCCATCAAATAACCTGGATTGAGTGGAGTCGCATATTTTTCTCTTTTACTTCGGTTACTAAAATAAAAAAAGACGCATATTGTTCATACTTATTCCACAGGGTTATAAGACCGTGAGATTGATCGCACAGTTTTTGTTCATTAGTTTCGGTATCTATTGTTTCATTCGCTATTTCTTTCTGAGAATATGTCATGTCTCTTTATTGGCCTTTCTTTAACGTACTTACAATGATGAAGTACTAAAAAGCTTTCTATTTCTTTGAAACATTATAGCAATAGATTGTAATCTTTAAATGGAATTGGATTTTGCGATTTAATCGCATTTGATTTGCTGTTTGTTAGTTATTTTTTAAGTTTTAAGATTTGAATATGATCCAATTATTAAACAATAAGACAATACGCTTCAATTACAAAACTTTAATCTGTTACAAAAATATTTTTTAGAGGATAAAATATTGAGATATTTGAACAAAATTTTAAAATTAGTCTTAGGGATAGAAAAAAGAGAATTTGGCATTATAAGGAGTTTTGAATGAAGTACATACTCACGTTAACTTCACACTAGGGACAATTAAACTCATAAAAGATGTTTATAGTAATAATAAAACGGACGTGAACAGCGAAATAAGAACTTTCGGAGAATGAGTTTCTTATCCAATACTAACAATTCAAAATTTGCATTGTTGTCTAGAAAATGGTCACAGATTAATAGAATGACGCGAAACGTTGGAACTTAATTTATTTTGTGGTCATAAGGGTTAAAAAAGAATAAGATAGACGTACATTTTTTAGCTAAGATTTCTATAATTATTAAGCGAGGATATTATGCTCCTCGAAGGTGTGCAGCCCTTTTTTACACTATTGTTTGATATTATATGATATTAATCAATATTTTACCATATTATACGATATTGCTAATATTGAACAATGGCATATGATATAGTACAATATTTGTATGCTACTAGTTAAATCTCATTTATTCTTTTTGCTTTCACAAAATAAAAACAGAAATTATTAATTTAAATTAATTTTAAAATCTATACAGAATATTACAGAATATTGTTCATTTTGAAATTTGTTCAAATTTTGAGCGCTTAATAACATGTATTTTGATTGTTCCATACCTCATGAGACAAAATTTGTTCTTCAACTTGTCCACATTGCGAGTGAAAAATATCACGAATGTTTGGCGCATATAGGAATATATATACATATGTATATAACTCTGAAATATTTTGCGAATAATCATTAAAGCTCTAGAGAAATATTTGATAGTAACGTATTTCTTTTATTAGAAGCATTGCATAAGTAAATTTTAAAGAACTTTAATGAAAGCATGCTCATTCTTTTAAAACTTTACTGAAACTTCTCCTTTCTATAGAAACAACTTAAAAATATTTAAACACACATTAAATTTACAAAGAACGAAAAGCAATAGCTGTTCGATTGTGAATTTATAATATATAAGCACTGTACATCCATTAAACTAAGCCTTTTATTTCTCTGAAACCATAAAATTTATGCAACTTTTGTCTAAAACTTGATTGCTTTATTTTGAGTGCACTCGAAAAAACCCATTACCCTTATATTAGGAATGTACTAAATTCAGATGCTTTCAAAGGCTTTTATTTATTTCTCAATTAACCAAACTTCCAGTAAATCACATGCTAAGTAACTCACTTCCCTTAAATGCACACACTTTGTCCCTTGCAAATTAGATTTAAATATACAGGTCACCTTTTAAGCAGAATTATATCTAAGATCTCTTCTCAATTAAGACTCCCTCTTAAACTTTATTTGGGCTCGAATGCAATTTAATAGCTTTATTCACCGTGGATTCATTTTGAGTTGGAAACTTTATTTTACTGTGCTAATTATACAGAATAATAGTTTTTAATGATAATGTTTATCTAAAATAGTCTTTTTAATATCTCTCAAAATGAAAGACTTTTAAGTTGTGCAGATCAAAGAGAGTATTATAAGTTTTCCTTTTCTTAATATTATTAAATTGAAAATAAATATAATCATCAACTTATTTGATAAAAATGAAATCGTTTCGAAATTCTTTATACAATCACAGATTAAAACAGCCTCGTAAGAATGATTTAAGTTATTCATTTTTATTTTTTGAATACTTATTGGATTTTGATATTTTAGGATGCATTAAAAACTATTCTATCTTATAAGACACGACTCTTTTATGGCTATGGATACATAATAATCATTTGATTATTAGATTTAATTATTATATATATCTCAGATTCTGTTATAATGAAAATTACAGTAGGAAATATAATTTTTTATAGAATGCATAAGAATGCTCTTATTTGCAGTACACTTTCGATATTTGCTCTTATTTGCAGTACACTTTCGATATTTGCTCTTATTTGCAGTACACTTTCGATATTTAAGCATATATAATAACGTTAAAAGTTGTATAATCCCATAATGGAATATTTTCTATCCGTAATGTTCACGAACTTTTAAATCAAAATAAGAAGCTAACGTTGGATATCAAAAAATAATGACATACTTAATAGGAAAAAAATGAAATGCTAAATACAAAATAAAGAAAAATTCAAAGAAAATATTTACTATTACATTTATTAAGTCCATTTAGACATAATTTGATTGATCTGTAGCCATAAATCAATTAATATAAATATAAAATAAAAATTTGCATCAGCTGTGACATCACTTTAAATTCTTCCTTTATTGAAAGCTGACGGTATTTAAATAATGTCAAACAGCTTTTCATGTATTCACTATTCCTCAATCTGAAAATTCATTTATTTAATTCAAATTCCTAAACTTTTAAACTCAATCCCTTAACGTCAAACTAATAATCCTTCTCTTTCGTAACTTTAAGAATAAGACTTTATATTTGAGGCAAACTTTGCAACTCATAAATTCCAAATCTTAATCCTCAAACGGCTGCTAATGAGGAATAACATACCTTTGACGCCGGTTTGGCTATTAGAATGTTTCAATTGACTCTAACTTTCCAATAACTGCGGCATACATTGCCAGATAATCGAATTTCGTATGATTGATTTAGTGAAAGAAAATTTAAAATATCTAAGTGTACAGTTGTTTTTCTGAAGTAAAAAGCTTTTATCATCAATCTCGTCATGACCTGGTAATATTTGGAGTAACATTTTAATGTTTTAAGCTTAACATATTTTGTGTCCATCTGACTAGATTACATTAATCTTTGTATTCTATGCGTATCTATTAACAAATTATTTACTTTATAGAAGGAAATTTAATCAAAAAACATTAACATATTATGAAAATATGTGATAATAACCATAAATTACATAAGGTATAATGGTTTGAAATACCTTATGTAATTTATTATTAATATACCTGAATTATAATATTTACCTTCACATTATTTAAGAATGTTATCATGTTACATTCATATATATCTATCTCATCATAATCTGCAACAATAACAATAGAGAATTTCAATGAAAAGCTATTTAATTGAATAACTATCCTCTCCAATTTTATTATTCAAAGATAGTTCTGAAAATATAAATAATTTATAATTTGTTGGCGTAAGATCCAGTATCATCTAGTGTAATGAGTAAATGATTTTCCTGAAGAGAGTTTCACAAGTTTAATAACATGTTTATTACACTTGAATCTCTCAATTTCTGAGATATAGTTTTTGCTATAATAACTCTATTGATGTAATTATTTCATACCGATATTTTCAAATCAGTTATCAGTTTACACTTTTAGAGACAGTCGCAAGAATCAATAGAATATTTCAAATGTTTTTTTCTTCTGAAAAGTACATAACTATATTCTTAAAATCTAAAGGTATCTTTGTAGATGTTTTGGAAAAAAATCAGGAAAGAAATAATAGAACAAACCATTTTAGAAGAGTTATGAGAAGGAGAACTCTGCCTAGTCGAACAACTGATAGTTTAGGCAAATAGAAAATCCAGTTGAGAGACGAGCACAACTGGAGTGGAACGGAAGGGAAAAAAGTTAACTATTACAACGTAACAAGATTTCGCCCATCACTCTATTCTAGCCCTATCAAAATGTGGTTAAATTTTATTTTTTATGGAAAAATAACTGAATCTGTAGCCTCTCTCCTCACAAGATCCTATAACTGAGATTTTATTTTAGAAATAACGTTCTAGTTTCAAAAAGGATTTTATCGTTTATAGCAGCTGAGAAATGTCTCTCTAGAGAATTTTTCGCGTTAGTGGAGGGACAAACCTCGATTGGTATCTTGATCGCTGGGATTTTTTTATGACAGGTTTCATGCGTGTAGGTTAAAATACAATTTGCTTTATCTATAATTCGATTAGATTGAAAATAGGGTCCAATTAAAAATGTGCTTATTGAATTGTATTTGATAAAATATTGATTAAATAATTAATTAGAAACAAAAAAATTGCGTAGTTTAGTTTTGTGAAAATAGAGTAAGATAAATGAATTTTCTTAAATTTTTTTCCAATATTACCAAAAAAAGAATTGTAACTATACTTTAACAGATTATTTACAGTGAATTACGAGTTTGAATTCTGTCCTAAATAAATTTTAAAAATTCTACTCGAAAATTGGATTTCCCAGAAAAGAGCCGTATAACTTCAGATTGAAAAAAATAGTTTAGTGATTAATAGTTTATCACTGAATTTATGTAAAAATGCAAAAATTTATTTCGATCAACGAAGTACATAAGCATTTACTCAATGGCTTAGTTCTGCAAATTTTTATTAAAAATTCATTCGATAAATATTGTCTCACCAAAAAAGTAATAAAACATCTAGCTTATTTATAATTCTTAAAATAAATACACGTGGAAAAATTAATAAATTATTGAAAATAATTAAATAAAAGATCACATTTAATAGCTATTTTATACAAAAATGATTAGCATCAGAAAATTTTCAAATCCTATGTGTGTATCTTTTTCTTTTTTTTAAGTTTTTAAACCCAAGACTTATTATTATTATTTCCCCTTTCATTTAACACCTGAAAATGAACCAGTTTATTTTCTTGAAATAGAGTTTCCTTCATGGCAATACCATCAATCTCCATATTTTCTTTATAATGCAGCAGCAGAAAATAGACCGAAACATATTTTAATCAAATTGGAATAGTTCATTTTTAATAATTCATAAATTTTCGATATTTTAAATGTTTAATTCCTCTATTTTCTAAATTTCAGGACAAGTTTCAATTTTTAAGCTAAAATTTAAATCCCTCTTTCTCCAAATAATCTCGAAAACCTTTAATCCACAATTAACTGAAAATGAGATTTAATTGACTAGAATCTAGAGATGGTTATTTCAAATTTATAATAAATTTAATTTCAATTATAATTTTTCAGCAATGTTCTGTAAATATTGAAAGAAAAAGCAATGGATAAGCTATTTTTATGATACTATAAAATTCAAGAATTAATTTTTACTGCTATTAATCTTCCTCCAATGCAGTTTTTTTTGTAAATTTTGGCAATTTTTACTTTTTTTATGAGAAATCAGCAAAAAGAAAATATAGTAATAAAAAAAATCCGAACTGCCTATCTACATTTTATACAACGGACTACTGAAAAACGCCTTGAGAAAATTGGATGAGTCTTGGTATGAAGACTTAAAATTAATATTGAAAATTCTTACCAAACTTTGAAATAACCCCATACACAGGAAATCTGTCAATGATTATTCAAATGCAAACAGGCTCCATAAGTATAAAACGAAAGCAGATAGTGGGATAAGAATTGGCACATATATTCAGCGTCTAAAATATAGCATTGTTTTAATTTTGAACTATATCCAATAAGCAGTTTATCATCAGTAGTTGTACACCTTCACATTTTTTAGCACTTAAACCATGGAGTTTTCTTAAATTTTCTGTCGAATCTGAAAAAGGACTTTTTTTCAGTTTGCATGTTTGCATAAATATAAACATGATAACTGATAAACAAAACAGCATGATAAATTAAGTTTAGTCTTTGCATCTAATATTTATATTTCAATTTTAAAATTAATAACCATCTTAAGAGAAACTTTCTATGAATTAATGTGAAGGCTATGATTAAAAAGCGCAACAAATTTTATAAATGGAAGTTAGAATTCATTCTTGATAAGATAAAAGCATTTTTACGTCAAATTTTGGTTTATAGAGGTCGAAAAAATGAAAACGCTTCCCTCTTTTTTTCAATATATTATATTAAGCAACAAAAACATGTACTGGGCTGCTCTGAAAAAAATTTATTTTTCTTGTATATACATAGTCTTGTCCAAAATGCCTAATATAAAGTGTAGTTAGCGAGGAAATAACACCTTTCTAAAGAGTATATGAAAATGTTACTGAGAAAGCGCTCTTGGTGGTTCAAAAATAACTTTTATGCATCCAATGAAATATTTCCTTTATTATTATTTGAATAAAATTCCAACCGCTTTGTTTTTTCCCCTCATGTAGTCAATTACATGATTTTTCACCACATTTGATAGCTGAGGAAAGCTGTTTCTGCTCATTATCCTTGCACATTTTGTGACGACAAACAGGGGAGTTACTTTTCTTTAAATCCCCTTACTTCTACAATATAAGATCGTAGGATTAGAAAGATTAACCGATTTTTTACTCTTTTTAATGGTATCTTGATGCCAAAACGCTTGCATCTCGAAAGAATTTTCAACGCATGAAAAGCAGAACAGATTTAAGACAACTAAAGCAGTGTAGCATATTAAAATTCAAGTATATGAAATGCATAAGTAAGCTACGAATAATGCCTGTTAGAACTTGATTGATAAAAATACTTTATTTTCTTAGAGAAATTAAATCAAATGCAAATTACGGTGGACCAGGTGTTTCTGGAGGTTGTTGTTAACATAATCGTAACAACAAGCAATAGTTGAACATAAACATTGATGAAATTTATTTAGAAATTTAATAAATTGAGAGAAAAAGAGTTTTTTGGGTATTATTTTTTACTAATTATTCTATGATAGATTATCTCACTAAAGAACACGAAGAAAATAAATATTTCTTTCACTTTTAGAAGAAGATTTTACCATGAAGATTGACATATGTCAATAATGGTTTACGGAGTTTCATTTGGAACTATAAATTCATACCAATTTCGTTGTTTCCTAACGATGTGTTTAGTTCCTTACGCTTCGTAGTATGAGGTTATGATATTTAAAAATATTTTCATGCTAGAAATAAATTATTCTTAATCTTATACATTTCTTTCATTTTTTCGAAAATAATTATGCTGTTAAATCTCAAATGATTCTAGAATAACTATTTGAAATTAACGTCATCGGAGAATTTTTGTATCTATTTAATCGCTATTCATGCGCTTAAAAGGCCGGGATGGCTTGGTTGGTAGATCTTTGGACTCGTACTCCTTAGGTTACGGGTTCGAAGCTCACCGGCCAAAAGATTCCCCAAATGTATGGCGGCTGGCGCTCGTTAAATCTGTTCGTGGTCGCCAAGTCCTCCTTGTTGAGAGTAATATCACTGGAGGTACTGTGTCAGAGGTGATCGTTCTTCGTTCCAGGTCTAAATTACGATCTGAGATGAATTAAGTCCGCCCACTGAAAAGTGTTGTGATGTGTGAGTAGTTAAGTCGTACTCTTAGCCCTAGATGGCGCTACTTGTAAATCAAAGAGACGTATTTCTTAGGCTTAAAATCTGCTAATCATATCAGCGGGGGCTTGCCAACGGCAAGTGCCGTTAGTCACAAAACATCAATTTAAAAATTATAATTAATTACAAAAAGTACGTTGCATGTGAAATTTTAAAAAAATCTTTCTTTCTCTTTTCAATTCTCTGTGATAGTTTTTTATATCAAATAACTTAATTTGTATAAGTTTTCAACTGTCTTTTGTATTAACAATAAAAGACTGTTCAAAACATATATTTGTTTTTAATAGAACACACAACTTGAAAAATGCTCTAAAATTTCCATTAAGTCATACTAAACTGATTTATTATAGCTAAAACCTTTTATTAGTTTAAAGATCTTGCAAGGATGAAAACACTCAACAGCAATCCGAATTCGAAATTTTAAGATAAAAGTTTTATCGAATAAAATATATTTAATTTTATCAATTTTTTGAGCTGGATGGTATTATCGATTCGAGCCTTAGGGATGCATTTTTACTCTGAATACCTAATTTATTCTGAATCGGTGCATCACAATTTTGCATGCCGGGCATCATTTTCCACTTTTCTCGAATTTTATGATTCAAAATCCAGCTTCCTTCAAAAGAGTTGAAAAGAAATCTCGAAACTCTATAAAACTTCTTTACCGATGCATTGAAAAGAAAAAAGAAAAAAAGGAGGGGAAAAAGAAGAAATATTCGACAAAACCACTGTAGAAGAATTCCGAAAAGTCGAACAATGTCTCGGCACTGGCGGTCTCAGCTAATAGAAGACCAGATAAGAGACAGAGCAAAATTGGCGCGAATAAGAACGAAGAAAAAAAAATTCTGGTAGTTGTAACCTAAGAAGATTCTGGCTATCACTCTCTTCTGGCCTTATAAAAGTCTCGTTTATCTTAAGAGTTTTTACTATTTTTCTGGAAAAAGAATAGATATACAGCTTCTTTTTCCCTTAAGAATCCTCTATTGGTTAATTTTATTTTACAAAGGACGATCGAGTTCCGACGAACAAAGCGGCTCTTTTTTTATATTTGTGGGAAGAAATTGTCCCTCGAGACATTTTCGTATTAACGAATGTACAAACCCTTCGGTTAGGATCTATTTCGTAGAAAACTCCTATGATAGGCTTCAGACATGTACGTTATCTTAAGGAATTGTGATCCTACAATTTGATTTGATTGAGTAAGATTCCATTTTGGAGTATAGGCAAAAGGCATCGTTTAAAGGTTAATAGTTGATTGAATTGTCAATATAAATTTTTTTTGTTAGAAAACTGTTCTCTTAGATATAATTTTGTGGAAATAAGGAAAATTATGCGATTTTTTAAGCTTGACGTAAATAGATTCAAGCATTATTTATGCGGATGAATTTGAATGTATCACGATCAAGGCTTGAATAAAAAAAACGAAATTCTAAAACAATTGCAGATTTATGGATAGATCAATGCAAAGGATTTTTATGATATACGAATATAAGTTAACTCTATATTTGTAAAATGCCAAGAACGAAGTAGATAGATTTGGCACACAAGGTTAGCATCCCGTAATAATATAGCTCATAAACAGAGTAATGTAAATCTACGAAATTCTGTCTGTTACTACAAACATAATTTCTACAAACTAATTATTACTACAACATATTACTACAAACATAATTTCATATCGAATAGCACTCAAAGTACATATGCTCACTATAAATCCAATAAAAATACTTGATCCATGACAATTACGCGTATTTATTAGCTATTATTCTCCAACATAATCCTAGTAAGATAATAGTGGCATTACCTAATGTCTACTATTTTATGTGATGGAAAATGATTAACAAATTTAATGGAGAGAAAGCGAAAAGGTTCTGAGAATACGGCTTCCAACGGTTTTAGTTTGCATTTATTCATCGCTGAAATTTCTTTCCTTGTTACAAAGTTATTACAGCTTATTTATTTTTCAAATTCATTAAATATTTTATTATGTTTTTTTTGGGGGGGAAACACTCGCAATTCTTTATTGTCTCGGCATTTAGATCATATAGATAATTTATAATTTTCCTAACCTCATATCTAAAAAAGAATATTTAGATTTTACGAAATCTTAGAGTGATTCATCGATTCAATTCATTTATTATTCAACAGTAGCTTTAATACATCTTCGACAAGATAAATTAAAAGAAAAACGCATGATTAAAAAAGAAAAAAAAATTCAAAAGCTGGAATTTAAAAGCTATTTTTGATTTATAATTTAAAACGCTGCAAAATTTTGAAATATTCTGAAAAATATAATATTAAACATACAAGTATTAAAACTATCGTTTAAATGAATAATTCAGAAATGAAGTGTAATTCGATATATATATATTTCAAAATTCAAAAATAAATAATAAATAATAGCCTTACGTTTTATAGTTAAAATTGTTTCACTTCAACTGGGTGTTTTTAAATAGATTAGCAATGAAAGAAAAAGCAATTTATTGAAATCTTTGATTACTTTTGTCTCCCATACACTTCATTCATGTACCATACAAAAGAAAACATATCAGATTGTCCAACTCTCAATTTCTTCATCCAAGAATATCTCTTTACATATAAATCTTTTGAATATATAACAAAAACTCAAGTCACACAACAACGGAAGTCCTCATGCCAGCAACATAAGAGAAGCGAGAGAAAAAAAAAAACAATCCGTCTCCGAGTTCTCATATATCCACCTGAATTCCAACAAAGCAAAAAAGAAGCTGTCAGTCCTCTTTCGTAGCGTTATTTTTTGCAGCGGATGCATCTATCAAAATGTCGTTCGTCTTTTTTGCATCTTTTCTTTCACCTCAGTGTGGCAACATGACCGGCTGAAAAACATTTCGTCGAATAACCACGATTGATTATAGTTGAATTTTTTACCTCTTTCTGCTTTGACTAACAAGAAAGAAACAAAAGTTGCATATTTTTTCATATTTATGCCATAAGCCTATAAGATCGTGACATTGATCGTCTTATTTCTTTTTGTAGGTACTTGTCTTTTTTTTCTTTCGTATGCTGGTTGTTTTTAGGTATATGTGGTTTATTATTTATACATCGGCAAGATATAGTGATGATAAAGTAGCAAGTTGGCCCAGTTTGCGATGTTTACTTAAAAAGTGAGGCATATCAATTAACTATATCATATCAATTGTTATATATTACAAAATTCTCTTCATTGTCAATTCAATTGAATTAAAATTTGAGACATCTTATTCACTCTTTAATTGTGAAGATACTAACAAGGCGAAATAATTAGATATGATTCACATCTAGTTATTTGGCTTTCATAACCACTATGTCGTTACAATAATCGCCAGTAACATTACATTTGTTTTTTGATAAATTAATCATACAAAATATATCATTGTTATTGATTTCCTATATGTTGTGTAAAAAAAATTGAACAACTGAAATTGATACTAAAAATTATAAAATTTTTCTGTAGCTATTGCAAAATTAAGAATTTTAACATTGAATAACCTTTTGTCTAATTTTCTGCTTGAGATAATATAAACGCATATCATTTACAGGCGACAAATGGGATGTCTATGTCGTATATATTCATTGAAAAATGGATTTTCTTGTAAAATAACGCGTTAACAGCATGTAAAATAGAGTTTGTTGTTGAATCTATTGTTAAAAGTATGAAAATACATTTTCAATAACACTACTACATTTAATAATACTAAAGTAAATAGTTCTGGGTTTGCATCGAAAACATTTCATCACGTTTGCCCTTGGACATAGAACCAGACAAAGAAGTGGAAAGGATATAATAATTGTAACATCGAATTTTTGTGTTTAAAAGAATATTATTGATCTGAGATTGATCTTATTGATCTGAAGTTATCGAACTTTAATAAAATAAAGAACCGTTTTATAAAAAAACATTAATTTTTATTTTATTCAATTTCAGAAATTTTTTCAAATTTTTCTTAAGCAAGCAAAAGTCAGATGGAAATAATGAGAGGCATTTCAAATCAATGCCTGCATTTTTCACTGTAAAATATATCAGAAGAAAAAAAACTGTCGTTGAAAAATGCTTGTCAAAATTTTTTTTCATCTGTTCGAATTCAAGATGAACAAAAACGAAAATTCCTATTTTTAAAATGTCAAGCGATATCAAGCGTAAATTTAATATTAGATTGAAAAAAAAAGATATGTATTGCATATGGACATCAATCAATTGAACGGATCTAAAAATTAACACTATTTAGCCTTATTATTTTTAAGTTGCTTTATATATGGTGAAATTTATTTTTTTAAAGATTTTATAAAGTTATAGAATGCCTGCTCATCCATTAAAATTTTTTTCAAATAATTTCAACCGTGTTATTTCGTTATTAAAAAAAACCTTTCCTCTATTTTAATGATTAAAATTATATTTTGAAAATTTACAAAAATAACAATATCATTAGCAGGCCTTAAAATTTAGTGAAGGATTTTTTTAAAATTTAAATAATCTATTGAGTAATTAATTTAATTTGGCTTTACTGTTTTTGAACTGAAAATCAGGTTTTGTGGGAAGCATTATAGCATTATTCTAATTAAATTGAATCCTTATAAAGAAAAATTCGATCGATTACGGTAATTTATCACGAACATATTCAATTAAAAACGGAAGTTGGAAAAAATAGTTTTCTCCAAAATATTAGCTTGGATATCATGATATATTTTATGTCTAAACCCAATAAAATTATAAAAAAATCGATAGTCATATTTCAATTTCCTTTTAAAATCTATGAATTTTATAGTGCTCAAGAACAAAATCTAAATAATGGCTCTGAGTTTCTAATCCCCTTTTTTTATCCAATTTATTGAAATTTCCTTTTTTTGTTATTGCTTTAATAAATATTTTAATTATACATATATAAACTCTTACCAGAAGCTTAAAAGTTACATATCCTAATTAATAAGGACTTAAATTTCCTTTATTTTTTTCCCTTTATAAGATAAGAATTACAATCAAACTTTTCTAAACTTGATTACTTTGTTTTAGGAACTTCTGAAAAGATCCATTATTCTAATTTTAAGAATCCACCAAATTCAGATATTTTTCAGATATTTTAATCGCATCAACATTAATCAGATAAAAGTTTCGCCAAATTACATGCCAAATAATTCGTCCAATTCGGAACATCTTATATATTCATCGCCCCTTTTATAGGAGCTTTTAAATGGACTTATGTTTGAGGTCTCATCGTGTTTATGCCTCGCTTGAGCTGTTAATTCACTTCAACTATATTTTAACGCTTTTATTCAAAGTGCATTTAATCGAAGTGGAAAACTTCACTTAAACTGAGGCAATTGTACTGAATCTCCCCATTGTAAAATACGTTCTATTTGATGATGCTCTCCTCTCAATATTACTTAAAGTAAATGCTATTACATTTGACTGAAGCACTCAAAAGACAGCATTTTTTAATTTTCTAAATGTGGTTTTAAACTGGTTTGTAAAGGTTGAAAATTTTTGGTGTAAACTGCAAGTTAAGGCACAGTTTTTGCAAATCTTTTATTTAAAGTTGTGAATATTACTTGAGTACTTAATATAATGTATTTATTATTCTTTGAATGTAGAAAAGACTTATTATTTTGGAAGGAATTTAAGTTTTTCTATGAGTCTAATTGAGTTTAACTCTGCGAGGAAACATAATTTATAATTTTCTTTTCCTAACATTGAATTTAGCAATACTGTTTATAACAATATTTATTTACCTAAATTAATAAAAAAAATTATTGCAAAGGAAATAGCAATAAAATAATAGTAGATGCAGTGCAAATATGAAAGTCATTCATCAAAGGAAAAATGAAAGTATAACAAAGTTCTTTTTTCCCCAAACATTTATTCGTAATTTGCGATTAATTTTGATTTTATGATTATAAGTCGCCAATCATTTTTTATCATGTCAGAACATGTTGTTTTTGGGATGAGGGTTTTGGAGTCAACAAAAATCCTTAGGCGAAGAATACAAATTTTGTTATCTGCACGAGCATCTCAAAAAATCAGCTTTTAATAACGCGTTGGCATTGCATTTACAAAAGCCCTGATTTGAAAAAAAGTTAATGACTACAGCAAATAAAACCTAGAAAAATGGTATTTTGAGCATGTGATTATATGAAATGAAATAAATAGGAAATATGATATATTTTTAAATAATCAATGCGAAACAAAGTTTTTTTGGATCGTTTGTAATAGTTACTAATTCGATGAAACAATTATAATGAATGAAAATATAATTTAACTTGCACGATAACGTGGTGCTTGACCGTCCAAGAAAGTATGTTCTGACATGATACATTGAAATATGCACAGCAGATTTGATTTTAATCTTTTTTAAAGTAAACATTAAACTATCTTGTCATATCTTCTATAATTTTTAAATTAAATTCAATAAAGCGTTTATTTCTTCTTAAAGAATGAAGAAAATGTATAATTATTCCAAATAATACTGCTGGTGAAGTTTAGATAACTTTCGTACTAATGTGTCAAAGATTGTTTCTCAGATCCGAAGAAATATTGTAATTAGCTTTGGTTGATAAGCTTAGCTATTATTTTCTCAGTATTAATTAAATAATAAAGTGTGAATAATGTCTCTAATGGTCTCGTTATCTTAAAATAAAAGTTTAATGTCCAGCAGAAAGTTTAAAAGAACACTGTTTAAATTTAGTCCAAACAACTTATTTGCAATTTCTTTATGTTGAAGCCTAACAATGCCTTATTAATCCTCCTCTTTTGTCTGTTTCAGAACCAACTTCCGCTTTGAAGTACACTTCTTTGTTCAAAATTCCAAATTTTAATCCCCAAAATACTACTCATGGTTGAAAAGTGGATTTCTTTGAGTTTCGACATAATTATTAAGAGATATCGACCAAATTGGTGTTGTATCCAAGCATTACTACTATTTTATCTCAGTATTCTTCTCCAAGTGTTCTGATGTCACGAGTAGTAGAAGACACTGAAATTCTGATTTGTTTGGAAGTACAGAGAACTCATCTCATAAACAAAGATTTATTATGAGAAAAGAGAAGACTACAGGAAACAAGTTATTACTTCCGATCTTGACGAAATCAATGCTTTCAGGTTTGTGGAAATATTACTGAAATTTCAAAGGCTAGTTTCATGTGAAAACATGATGTTGTTTTGGTTTGAGGTTTTCGAATCCTCAAAAGTGTGTGGGCGACGAATTTTCGATTTATCACTTTTGAGGCATCAATTTTCAGCTTTTAGAGTTATTAGAAAATAATCCTAAAGGTTGTCACATTTGACAATTTATCAGGAAAAATTATTTAAAGATATAAACTTAATTGTAATTCATAATTTTAAGTCAATAACAGTTTTTACATTATTTTTTTAGTTTAGCGCAAGTGACAACTCTGCAGTAATATTCCATAAAATAAAATGAAAGATAACGTACGTGGGTTTTTTGTGTGAATTTTTAAAAGAAACGACGTTTCCGATTGTACATTAAACAATGAATAAAGCATAAAAGGACCATCCTATGTTTTCTCTCGATGAAGACCCGCAAAGAAAACAAAGAAAGGGGACGAAAGAACTAAAAAAGGTCGGAAGTTAAAAAAAATCGTTTAGAACAACAAAAATGTAGAGCTTTAAAACGACAAAACATTCAATCAACACAAAACGCGTAATGAAGATTTAAAATTTGAAGCTGATTGAATGAAACACGAATGAAAATTACCTTTAAACAGGAACGAAGAAAGTGTAAACGTAAGCAGAGCGTCGCAGATTCTCAATCGCAACACTCAACTTCAAACACAGAAGGTGTCCGTTTGGATTCTGAATCACAAGCATCAACGTTCAAGGCAAAACGTCTCCGTTTCAACTCTGAGTTTCAAACATCACGTTTTAGCTCTAAGCAATTCATCAGAAATTTCTATCCTTCTTCACGATAAGTTATGGAACAAGGCTCAACCAACCTTTTATCAGAATATTTTAGATGGTCCAAGTCATCGATGCATCTGTTGTGACCGATTATGCTATAAGACATAAAAAAAATTCTCACATGATAACTTGAAATTTGCGATAACAGATTTCAATTTTTAATCTTCATTCCTCTTTTTTTTTCTAATTCTTTTCAACTTAATAGCTTCAATTCGAATCAAATAAGGATATTTTTTTCAAGATGGCTATACTTTTCTTAGAAGACTTTATTACTGAATAAAACGAAAAATAAATTCATGCCAAAGATAACTATTTCGTATTTATTGCGCGACAATGCAATATAATGTGCTCTCTGGCAAGGTATATTTACTAGTTACTATCCCACTGGTTGCTATTAGTATTTAAACGATTTCCTTAAATAGTTTTCTGCTACCCATCTATTTATAGTTAGTTTAGCAATTGATTTTAAGCTTTTAAATGGGCTAGAGATTTAAAACTTTGAACAAATTAAAAAAGTAGATGATTTTGCAATTCGGTTTAAATTTTAAAATTTATTAAAAAATTGAAGTCATATCAAGTCGTTAATTTACCAGTATTAAATATAAAGTAGATTTTAATTTCATACAAAAAAAAGAGTACACACAAACACACATACATCATGTTTTATAATCATTTACTGGTTTCCCAACCCATACAAACTGCCCTGAAAAGTTTCAATTTAGAATTGTTTAAATTTAAAGACGTGGGATATTTATTTTTCATTCAAATAATATTGTATGCTTAAATTTCATATAATGGTATAAAATGGTTTGTTATAGTAAAAATTGAAAGTCTTCTTAAAAATACATGAAAGGTTGAAGTTGCATTTAATGCTAAGCCGCTTTTCATAGAATCTTTCAAACATGATTCGACACTACATTATTACTTCATTATTACTTTTACATTTATTACTTTAAATTTAAACATTTCTAAAAATGAATGAGGTAATAACACCAATAAGTATTCAGGTCTACATATTTTGAAACATGGAAAGTTTCTTATTCAATATAAGGAATTTGCCGACTTCTTCACTTAAAGGAATACTTACTTTTATTAACCTTGGCGATCATTTACTAAATATAAAATATTCATTTCACAATCAATGAAAATCTTCTTTAATATTAACGATAATAATATTTCAATTTTAAACACACTAACATTTGGTAAAGTCTCTCTTTACAATTTGATTTTATTAGTCACGTTAAATTGTGGAAACTAACTTTTAAAAGATATACAGATTTCTACTATCTTTGTCAAACTTCTTAAGAGCGTAAGGGAAACATTTTAACATGAGAGGCTGCGAAACGTTCAGCTACTATAAAAGTGTATATAGTTGAAAGAATATCCAATTTCATTAGTACGCTTAGTTGAATATTTCCATATATTCCGATTTATAAGAATTTTTTAAAATTTCAGTTATTTTGATTTTTTATGTGTACAAAGCGCTTTTTATTGATCATCATATTTCTATCGGAAATTCAATTCCTGTCCACAATTTAAACAGAAAGAAGATGAGTAAATAAAAAGTAGACAATTAAATCATTTTATAAGAATTTAAAAATAATAAATATACATAATTTAGGTACTATCGATATCAACTAATAGAAGGTCAAGATAAAGAAAAAAAAGAACAAAATTGGCGCTGGAAAAACTAAAAAAGAATTTTGTCTGTTTTAACCCAAGAAAATTTAGTCATCACTCTCTCCTGGTACGCTGGAAGTGTCATTTATTTTATAATTTTTTTTCGTGTTTTTCCTTAACAGCAACGGATCTCTTTTTCCCATAAGAATCCTCTATCTGAGATTTTATTTTACAGCGGATGATCTAGTGTCGGCGAAAAAGACTGTTATCGCTTGTATTTGTCTAGAAAGTGTCCCAGGAGAAATTTCGACATTAGTGGCCGTGAAGACTCTTTCGATGGCACGTCCATCAGAGAAGTTTCTTCAAGGTTGACATCAGACTTACATAAGAAATGATATGCGTCTGATTCTTATCTTTATGGGTAGTTTTAGGGTTTTCAGTTTTCAGTCATTGCAGTTTGATTCGATTGGGAAAGAGCGCTATGTGAGAGAAACGCTAAGCAATACTCTTAACAAAAAAATTATTAATGGAGATAAATTTCCATAACCATTTCTAGGAAAATATTAGGATTTATTGTGGTTTTTGAGTCCTTAAAATATTATGAAACGAAAAGGAATAAAAGATTATAATGAAATCTGCTAAGCGTATTTCAATGTATCATGCCATAACATAATTTCTTGAATACTCAAGCACCACGTGCTCGAGCAAGTGAAATTATATTTCTATAAATTTTAATTGTTTCATTGAATGAATCAATTTAGTATTGCAAACGGTAAAAAAAACGTTGTTCCGCATTTATTGCAAATATATATTTATCACGTTTCCTATTTATTTCATTTTATATAATCACCTGCACAAAATGACTTTTTTCTAGAGTTTTATTAGCTGTAGTCATTAACTTTCGACTGTAGTCATTAATTTTTTTAAAATCGGATCTTTTGTAAATTCAATGTCAATGCGTTATTAAAAGCTGATTTTTACAATGCACGTGTAGACATTAAAATTTTTATTTTTCGCCTATAGATTTTTGTTGATGCCACAAACCTCGTTCCCAAAACAATATCATGTTCTGATATGATAATAAAAGGAAATAAATTTAAAAAAACATCACTAATTGTTTTAGCTTGTCAGAAAGAAACTGAACTACATTTAAATCATTGATTTGAGTGTATAACAAATACAACATGTTTAAAATATAGAATTTTAAAAGTATTCAAGAATAATAGATATCTTTCCATAAAATGCTTTATGCTATGAAAATATATTCTCTGTGAAGCAATCTTTTCAAATGTTTGAATTTTGGAATAAGTCAATACTTTATGCAAATACTATATTGTACTATTGTACTATAAAAAGTATTGATTGATGATGATAAAAATAAAATGATGAAAATAAAACCAGTGAAAGTCTTATACATTTCAGTTTTTACTTGATTATAATGTATTTCTAATTCGTATTATATTACTCACACATTTTTAACTACAGATTTTTCTCATTCAATATTAATGATCTCCAAATCTTCCATGCATATCTTTTTTTACAACTACCATTGTCAGGATAAAAGTATGTTTCACTCTATGTTGAGTTTTGGGTTTTATTGCATTATCAAATGAATTGGTAAAAGATAAAAATTTAACATTTAAAAGCTTTATGAAAAAGATGCACAGTTTTCTACGCAAGTTTATTGTTTCCTGTAGAATGGATTGTGTATATACTTTATAAATTGTATTCAAATTTTACAAAGAAATATTGCACTTCCATTCTTCTTTGTACAAATAACTTAAGATACATGAGATGACAGCATTCTTTATTATTACAATAATAGAAGACTTCTAAAATTCTTGCAACCACAACAGACTCGTATATCATTTGTCTTATTAGTTGATCTTTGAGATTAAACAGGAGAATAACTTTTTATTGTGTTCATGATATATGATATAATTTCTCGAACATAACTGATGACAAAAAATGCCTAAAATCTTATGAGAATTAATTAAAATTGTTGTTACATAAATAGCATTTAATCAAATATTTTTTTCCATAAAAATATGTATTCTAAAATATATTTGAAAAAAAAAATAGATTTTTTAAAATTTTAGAACACTTTAATAATAATGTCCGCTACAATTTTTTCATTGAAAAAGACCTGTGAATTTCTCATTAATAATCCTATTTGGTTTAGGTTTTTCTCATCATATTTTTTCATTAAGTTTCATAAGTTTAAGAAGCCTCTCTTTAAATTTTTATTTATGAATTTCACCGATAATGAATAAAATATTAGGAATTTTTAGTGAAGAGAGTACTACCGTTCAGTATTTTGAAATTATAAAGTATTTTCTGACATCATTGTAAATAGAAAAAAATAATCCTTCAGAATTCAACTGAAAAATAAGAATTCATTCTTGCATTTTTCTTATAGAATTCAGATACGAAATTTTTTCATATATGTACTATTTCAGTATCAGATTCCATACTACGCATGTGAAAACGAAACACTAAAAAGATTCGAAAAAGCAGCTTATGATCGAGTATATATAGATGTCACATTTTTGCTTAGATAAACAAAAATACTTCCTTTATTCAAATATTTTAAATATCTTCTTGACGTAAAGCATTTATATTGACATTTCGAAGCCAAGCTGATCTGAAGACTAGTGCATTTTGAAGAATACATATCATGAAATAAAAAAATGGGCAAATGTTGACACAAAAATATTCAATATCGGAATCAAGAATGAATTATTTAAGGAATATACTTTTCTGCATAGCCATAAATAGCATTACTTTATAGTTTATTGTATTTATTCCTAAATACTTCAATACTCTATGAAATTTTTTTATTTACAGAATGGAAACATATAAAAATTTAGTTACATAACTCCTGACAATACTGATTGTTGCAAAGAAATTTAAAATGAGGTATAATATTTACCAATATTTTAATCAAAGAATAATAAATTTCAATTTAAAAATAAGCAAATCCCTCTTTATGGATATAATAACTGAATTTACGATTTGAATAGATCTAATACAGGAGAGCCCAGTTTTAAAATATTTTGTAAAGACAATTTTTAAAAAAATGATAATCAAAAATAAGTCACCATTTAGGTAAAAATAAATTGCTTTAAATAGAAAAAAATCATAGATCAGTTAGTTGATTTACAGTTGCACATAAACGAAGATAAATAGGATGCATATTTTTGTGATGGAAGTAACAAACTCAACTATAGGAATAAATTCTTTTAACTTTAAATAATATCTAGAATTAGATAAAGGTTTTGTTAAAGTGAGTCTAAAAATAGTAGTAATGTAATCATAATTATAAAAATTTTTGGTCACCGGCCACGGTACAGCCCTTCCCTAAAGATGTATGTCCTGACAGTGAAGGTAGGAGCACACATAACCACTTCATGCCCCTGCAACTATAACCACCTGGTTATTTAAACAGTGTAATGAGCATGAAGTGGAAGATATAATGAACATGACTGCTATTAGACGTCACACAATTATCGGTTCGAATTTAATAATAGGGGATTTTAGTTTTGAATTAAAGAAAGCTGGAGGCAGTGAGCTGTTTGAAATTTAAATGGAAAGTGGCCTCGTCTAATTAAGCTAGACATTGAAGATAAACTGAAGACTTATGCTAATTCACAAAAACATACTTATAGTTTGTTTGAAATTACAAATTTCTGAGAAATATTGTAAAAATACAAAAGAAAAATTTTAATGAGAAGGTAGGAGCAGCCTCCCTCCCACTTTTTACATACTTTCTAGGGTGGCGAGATCCAACTACCCTTTCCAGAAACATCTCATTTACATTTCGAGGTGCCCTCAGGGGATAATAGGTTATAGAGCAAAATTGAATTATTAAAAAACTAATACTTATTAATTATTAAAAAGTCTTAATTTATAAAAAAATGTGCAGTAATGAGAAAAAAATTTAATAGATGAGTATGAATATGAGTTACCGCAAACTTTGTAATAAAATGACTAACGTGCCGTGTACAATTTCTGCTTTTATCTTTCTTCTGACATTTTAGAAAAAAAAATATTTTTAAAGTAATAATGTATAATAGTGCATATATATAATTAATTTATTATTCACTTACTTATTAATTATTAACATAATAGGAATGAATACTTAATGTAATATGTATGTGTGAGCATTGAATGTTTATGATGATAAACTCCCTTTCAAAGTATTAAATAAACATAATATTTGCAGGTGTATTATTGTATGAAAATTAGTTGATGTGATTTGTGTTACCCCATAAGCTCTACTTTTTTTTGTAGGTGCTCCCGAATAAAGTCCTATTAGTTGAAATGGCTAATTAATTTTTTTAGATTTATTATTAATGCTAAAGATTCTTCTCGGAGTATATAGATTTTTTTTCATATGTTATACAAAACTTACCAGAGTAGTCTACACTTTACCTTTTCACTTTTCCAAAATCCGAAGTATGCAAAGAAATATTTTTGTAATCATTGAAAATTTCGAACTCTTTATTTTGGCGAATTTCCACTTTTCAAGCTCTCCAAAAACAAAAAAATTCAGCTTGGGAGCTATAGATGTTAGTCTGTGAATACTATAACAAAAACTTATTAAGATCGATGGATAAATTGATTTAAAAATTCAATTACTTATATTTCTATCAATTTTTGAAAGAGATATTAACATAGAAACATTTTACAGATGTCCCAGTTATATGATGACTGCGAAAAAACAATAAAACAAATATATAATATTTAATACACGGGTTTGATACCTATAATAGATCCATTCCAAAATTCATCAGCTAGAAGACATATATTGGTCTGTACTTTAGCATGCATGCTCACACAATAATTAAGAAAATCATAATTACACACAATTTGTTACATGATTCTAAAACTGCAATTGCAGTTCTATGTTAAATTTTTGTTTCAATCAGCATTAAATACATATTCTGGTCTTTGAGACAGTGATTGAAATCCTGTCATCGTACGTTAGATTCTGTAATTACATGATATTAATTTCAAAGATCATAATTCGAGTTCGTTAATAACCAGCAATTATATAAAAGTGGCGTTGAAAAAGCACACAATCTCATGGATGGACTAAAACTCTGAGCACTCTTGTTCAAGTTGAGCACTGAAGTTCATGGCTTGGTGACATAATCGTAATTTCATGAGAAGTATGGCAACATCTTTATTAGAAAAAATATATATATTTAGAAATTTTTTTTCATCTTGTACAAATAAACATACGAAGAGTTTAATGACCGGTCATCAAGGTAAACCGAATTTTGTCTATATAACTTTATGTGTTTTTGATCTAACATTCACACAAACAGATATGAACACTTTTGTTTCAAATTTGTTCCAAAAATGTTACGAAATTGCTTGCAGTAAATAAAATTATTTTGAATATATTCCTATAGTTTGCTAAGTTTTTTTTATCCATCTTGTTCAAAGTATAAATAAACAGATTTTCGGAAATATTTTTGTCTGCATCATGGAAGTTTAAGATATGAAAAGGCATTAAAGCTTCGAGTTTTTCAATAATAGATATACTCTTACTGTCCTTACTTCTTAACAAATGGACATTTGGAACACTCAATCTGATGTCAAATTTCCAGCATAAGTTTCTGAGTTTTGTATTACGTAGTAGGCTTTATTAAGATGGCAATCATTTTGAAAATTTGAATGTAATTAAATACATTTGCATTTGTAGGGATTCTATTTTAAGCATTTTAATTGGCCGTAAACTATAAATTAATAATCTTATTCGTCTTCTGAGAACAGTCTAGAAATTCTCTAACAGTTTTGAGCTTAACTCTAGATCCAATTAAAATAAAAGGATGTCAAGAATAAGATAAACTATTAAAAGGGGAAGGAGACATCAAAGTTAATTAAATTGAAATCGCGTGACTTAAGTATAACTTCACTTTACTTTCATTTCATCTTCTGAGACTTTATTCTTCTAATTTCCTGGACACTCATATATCTTGCCATGATTCCTTAATTATTAATTTCAATATTAATATTTTTTTATTACTCTGAAAAGAATAGAGACTAGATTAAGACTAGACTAGATTTAAATGGTAGATTAGTTAGAGACTAGATTTATTATGATACAGGTGCATAATGAATCTTGTCTCTAACTAATCTACCGCTAATAATCTATTTATTATAGCGAATTAATCTAACTAATTAATTCGCTATAATAAATAGATTATTTTGGACTTTTTTATAATTCGCCACAAAACAGAGTAGATTCAGCATTTATTTAATATATTATTTTAAATATTCTTTTGAATAATACTTCTAAAATAAATATATGAATATGATGAAGTTGATACTTAATAAACCCTTTGTTAATAAGAGAAATTAAAATAATAGAATAATGCTAACATAGGGCGTAACAAATGAACGCAGAAAGAGTTATGGTTATTTTTGTGTATAATATTAGTTGTATATTTATTTTAGACGTTAATTTGTTTTGCCTCTATCAAAGTATGATTTAATTTTGAATCTATCGCATTATCCTGCCGAAAGACAATGTCTGTTATATATTTTTACAAAAACGCTCTGAATCTGAAATTTTATCTCAGGTAAAATTAACAAATTCAAAGAATATCTTTGACTTTGATAAGACAAAAATTTTCACCCTTGATTCCATTTAAAATTTTAGCATTTGTAGATGTTTATTAGGGTGAATCACGAATTCGAAAAAAATTCAAAAAATTGTCGCTATATTCATATATTAACCCCCTAACCCCCCAAAATATTTATGCTTCTCCAAATTGGTTTGAAATATTATTTTTTTGTGAAAAAACTTCCGTTTTCATTATTTAAAAAAATATAAACAGAAGATAAATACTCGTTACCAAACACAAAAATATATACCTTTTTTTGTTAACTAACAATAAAAATTTGTTATCTGACAAAGTTTAGATTCACAGTATTATGAGTAAAATTTAAGATTAGAGAACGCTGGTTAACGGTTTCATTTGCTTCTAATCTACTAATTAATAAAAAAAAATCTCTTATCCATATAAATAATTATTTCAAAATTAAAATGCTCTTACTAGACCTAATTTTTTGAAGTTTGATTTAATAAAACCAAGCATATTTCGAGTAAGAGAAACAAAACTAGATAAATCATAAAATGTTATTTTTTTATTAAAATGATTATATATAAGTGTCAATCAAAATGAAATATCATAAACAAGCATTATGAAATGTAAATAAGCATAACGATGGTTAAGTAATCATGTCTATCATAGAAAACTTAGTTACCGCAACACCTTCATTAAAAATTTGAGTTTTTTAAATAAAACAAATAAGTATATTTAAAAAATTTTGAATTCACTTTTTACACTGGTTTCAATTCTTTTATTTATCACGTTTAATTCCACACAGCCTTTTGAAATAGTAAAATATATACTTTGCAAGATGATAATTAATTACACTTTAGTATAGGCTATATTTTCCCATTATTTTCGAGATACTATCAGAAAATCCAACATATTTTTCTTAATAGTGGAGAAATACTTAGAATTTATGAAAGAAAGGTTTCTTTTACAAGTTTTAAAAATGTAATGCTAAAAAAACGGTATGCATGAAAAGAATGCTTTTCTTGATACTGTGAAATATTATCAGAATACTTATTTAATCACACTTCAGGAATAATTATTCTATATTCTTAATCCCGGAAATATGAACAATAAATAAAAAAAATTATTAATGTTATTTCAATTAAAATAGATAAGCAAAACAGAACATGCATCTGAGTTTGGAGAAAAAGGTATTGCGTATTTTGAACTCCTAACTTCAGATTTTGATTTCAGAAAAACGTAGTATGCCTGATAAGAAAATTTAGGAAAAAAGTATTAAATTGATTGAAAAAGCAATAAAGCTTTTGGTTTGATAATACCTAAAATAGAACTGAAGCCTTCTAATGGATCAAATTCTAAGAGGCTTTAAAATCCTCAACACAAGCATTTTGTTTTCTTCTTCCAAACTAATTTTTCCTTATGGAAGTAATGGTTGCTCTTAATAGTCCAACTCCTAAATATACATTTTCTAACGGCATGATAGAAACTTTTAAAGAAGTTTTTAAGTTGTAGTTGCTGTTAGGCATTATAAAGTAGGTAATCGCCCAGATCATTTTTATTAGCAAATAAATGTCCTCATTAAACAGCAAATAAAATCTTAGAGACACATCCTAGAACATGATAGATGGTAAATCTAATTTTATCTTGAGGTTTTGCATCATTTGGAAACAACCCTAACACATAAATATTTCAACTGCATTTGAAACTTTTAATTGTATCATTAAATGCTCCATACTGGTTTAATATAAAATTATGTTAAAATTTGTTTTAAAATGATACCATGCCTCAAATGCATAGATCAACTAAAAATTGTTGTTAAATTAACTCGAAAGTGATATGTTTTTTTACAATATATACCAGAATTCTTTGTTTGATTCATGAAAAGCTTTCACATATCCAGTGAGCTAGAGTTTTAAAAATATCAACAACAGAAGTAAGGGAGAAGACAGGTTCAGAACACTATAAATGAATTTACGGATAGAAAATACACGGATCCTATTAATTGGCAGCCTAAAATAGCAATGAAATCATTATTAATAACTAATTAAACAAGAGCTGTAGTTGATTGTTGATTTAAAGACTATCGTTACAAAGAAGCCCTTTCCTAACGAAAAAGTCTCTCTTAATAACAAGTTGTGAAAATGATTTTAAAATAGATTACAGAAGCTTTTTAGCACAGTTGGTATTTTAAACTGCTCTTATATTAAGGTAGTGATTATTTAGCACTTATATTAAGTTAGTGATTTTTTTTATTGCAGACTAAAACGAAATATCATTTGACTCCACAAATTATCATGAGATTAACAAGAAAAACGTTTGATATATGGATAAGTATACAATAATTTTGAATGCTAAATCATAGTTGAAATAAGTTTCGCATAAAAGATTTTTAAATTAAAATTTTATTTCCTTTACTCTAAAAATAACTTCACTATCATAAAATAGAAAAAATTAGGTGCATCTATAGAATACATTTCAATTTTGAAGTCATTTTTATTTCTATGGCTGTAAATGAGGTTATATTTAACCAAACAAGCACATTCCACAATGAGTGGTTCCCTGAAAGAGCAAAATACAATTTAAAAAAAGGACATTTTTTAACTACTGATCTTTTCCTAAATGAATGACGAAAATACGTCGTGCCATTGCTGGAAGGATTATCCTTCAACCGAGATTTCAGTCAGTGTTGAGCGTATGTTGAATGTTTGTTTCTACAAATTTATATGGACAGATAACGTCATCACTCGCAACTACGAGGGGTTTGTAAAAGCGCCTGTGAAATCCTGATCTCAGAAATTGTATCCTCGTCCCAGATTCAGGGCCTAGATAGAGATAAAAAAGAATTGGTAGAAAAAACAGCTAAAACTACCAAAGAGGTAAAGAATAGCTACCATATAAAACCTCGTTCTGTATCATATAAAAAGGTTACTGCTGTTTTTTTAGCAGAGATTAAAATACACTTTATTAGCGAAATAAGGTAGCTATCATCTCAAAAGAATATGAAATTTTGTCTTGTGCTTTGAGAAACAACTTTATAATCAGGTAGGCTTATATGCTCAACAAAACATTTGACAATACTGTTGTTTCATTTTCGTCAAATTTTGAAACATTGCCCAAGCATTCATTTGAAGTTGCCTGAAAGAATTTTGTCCTAATGTTTTCAGACAGCTCTTAAAAAAGGCGTTATAAATAATAAACTATTTTATTATAATTTTTTAAAACTTATTTTATTTTTTACTTTTGAAATGGAATGCATTGCCCTATTTTACATGGATTGCTAAGGGTAACAAGTGTTTCATTTAATAAGTGAAGCGAATGAAACCGTTAATTATAAATATGTATTTTGTAAAAAAATGATTATTTTAAAGCTAATTCAGTATATATTTTTTGTTTAATATGTGACATATAATTTTGTTTTTTAATTAATTTTTAACTATTTGTCTTTGAAAACAAAAAAACCCTACATATTAGTTTAATAAAAAACATTGAAAATTTATTCCTTTTATGAAAAAAGTCAAGTCATATGGCCGTTCTGGGGTAACTTAAGTATTGTATAATTTCTCTAAAATAGGTTATGGTAAATTTGGGTCTTTAGTGACAACAAATCTAAGTTTCAAAGAAAAAGTTTCTTTAATATACTGTCATGATTGATGTCTACATTCTCTATTCTAATTATACAAAAGTTTCCCAAAAATAATTTGACACAAACATTTTCGTGCTTCAGAATTTTTATGTTTTTAATCGCGTATAATAACTATTACGAATCGCTTTTAAACAGTTCAATGGCAATGCTTTCCCATTATTTCGGATATAATGATTTTTTTTTACTTCAGCTAGTCGTCTAGTATTCTAGAACATTTTTTATTCATCTTCTATTAAAGTAAAAAAAGAAATCAAAGAAAATATAGAATTCCTAGTTCTCTATAATATTTTCTCTTAGTTAATGCAATGTCAGATCAAAAACAGGAATGATGTAAAAGTGAACTAAAAATGTTTCATATAATTCAGGCCTGGCTCTAATATTTTCTCTGATTATCTGTCACGTATAACTCTATCAAATAGTCGTTTATCTTTAAAGTGTTCCGATTTTTCAAGGAAAAAAGCGTATTTTTTTCTTAAAAAGTTCTTATCTGAGATTTATTTTACAGAAGAGGCTCCAGAGGTTCTCAAAATTCTGTTATCACCAAAAGTTGTGAAGAAATCTGTACCAAGAGAAATTTTCACATTATTGGTACTCCGATTCTTCGTATAAAATTTTGATGTAAGAAATTTTGTAATATATTCACTAGACTCTCATTCAATTTAAGGCTTTCTTCAATTAAATGTCACTCTACTATAAAAAAACCCTATTTTAGGGTAATATTGTTTGAAAAATGTGGATTTGATCACTAGACTAAACACCTATACTAAGAAAATTGTGGCTTAAAAACAAATTATGTGAAGTTGTTTTATGAGGTCTTTTCCATTTATGTAGAGTGAGAAAAAGGATAAACGTTTCTGAATTATATCTGTAAAAAATCTATACTTTAAAAAACATTTCATAATTAAAGATCCTTGAGTTAGAACACAAGGTATAAATTTCTTAGCTAAGATCTTTATTTAAGACATATTAGAAAAAATGCTTTTGACGAAATAATATTTTGTGATTCTTATCTGGAAAGATTCAAGGGATGAAAATGATCAATAGTTACTTTTCTACTCATTACCTGATTTAATTTTCTAATGCGTGGGAATAACTAATTCATGTTTTTAGTTCTAAACGCAATGCTTCTAATCAACATTCGCCCTATCATCGTTTTAATATCAATTTTATTAGCAAACTTGTCTAATTAATTAGATCAAGCCACTTGGTTGAAATTGTCTTGAAACTTGATTGGTCAAGAAAATAGATTTCATCATTTTATCGAATGAAAGTATTGCTTTAAATTTTAATTGCATTTAAAATCAAATATTCTGATTGCTATCTATGCGTGGAAGTGGCGAAATGAATCCATAACGAACTTTCTTTGATTGTTGATAAAGTGGCTCAGCTAAAGTTTTAGTTTTAATTATCTATAGATAAAATAAATTTTTCTTTTAGGCATATCTAATCTTAATAGACCTTCAAATATAATAAAAATGAGCGAAATCGAATCACTGATTAAATCGGTGGTCTTTACCTTCATTTCTTATTAAAAAAACAGGAAAATATTTTTTTTGAGATTTTTTTTCAAGAATAGTAAGCGGCGAAGGAGTTTGGCTGAATTGATGACCTAAATAAGAGTTATAAACTTTCATTGAAATAAAAATCGGAGAAATCGGATTTGTGGCAGGGTCGAGAGAATTAGTTTTCTTAATTATTTTAAATCCATACATTAATCTCTATATTCGAAAACAGTTTGATATAGATAATGTTTTTTGAGAATTATTTACAGCGGCTTTTCAGTTTTACTTTTTTATAATGGTGAAGCGTTTTTTTTTGGTGAAGAAATAATTTTATAACATCTTTGGGAAGAAGACTGAAATATCATGAATCAGCTTGAAAATGAGTAAATTTCTAGCTTTTAATGGTGGAGAGTTTTCATTGAAGCCTCCATCTTTCTATAACCTGCAAATAATGCAAATGAATTAACTTTTACCTCTTTTTAATAAAGTATAGTATCATGAATAAGAAATCTCAATAAAAATCGAAACTGGAGTATATTTAGATAAAAGAATCGCAGTAATTAAGTCTGCTGTCAATTAAATAACATTTGTTATATTTGATTAAAAATAGTGTTAAAATTTTAGACAATTTCGTTAAACTTCTTATAAAAAACACACTCTTATTCAAGCAGTAAGTTTTGTTTGTTTTTTCTACCATTTTTCTTTTGATCTTAAGATAATAATAAGAGTTGTTTTGAATTTACGAGTGCTTAGATAATTATTCATGTATAATAGACTTCAAAATATATAAAATTCGGTTATTTACTTTTTCTCTAATCAAAGAAAGCTATCATTAAAATTTATATCAGTGATAAACTGAAAACTTTCTTGTAATTCACATCAAAATGATTTAAAAAAAATTATTATTGTTGCAAAATTCTCTAAATAAAAGTTGAGACCTTCCAATTAGTTTTTAACTTCACGAGAGAAACATGGAACATAACAATTTATTAAAGGGAGAAAAATATATTTTTTTAATGTAGCCGAGATATATTGTCGCATTAAATAAGTAATACAAATATGTTACTCGTAAAATTAAAGAAATTTTCTCTTTTTCAAGCTGATTCTTCAAATTTCAGTCTTCTTCCCGAACACGTTATAAAATTATCTCTAAATAATTTTTGGGAAGATTTCTGAAAAGTTTTTAAAGTTTGTGTTGACATTTGCAAACCCTTTATTTCGTATGGAAGCATTATTTGAAAATAAATTGAATTGCTTAGATTTATACATTATCGAAATATATGATGTTTATTGGCTTGTTTATTTTCATGGATTGTTTTAGAAAAATAGATACTTTAAAAATTTAGTTGGAATGAACGATCCCTAAAACCTTTTAACAGAAAAAAGAAACTAATATTTAAAAATTTTAAAGACAATTTTTATCACCAGAAATAGAAAGAGGCTATAGTTAAGATGTCCGTGAAAATGTATAGGAATTTCATCCCCCCTTTTTTAGTCAGATTATTGTTTTTGAGGAACCTTTTCATGGATGAATTCGAATTTCGATGATATTATAATTTAGTTTGAAACTATAATTCCTCGAAAGACCTGGTTTCAGTTTCAAAAAATATGAAATGAAAAGTGATAATTGTGAATACAGTAAAAGTTTATTCTTTTTAATAAAGATAAACGATTTAAATTGCACTTTTATGAGCATATTTCTATATTTCAATGAAAAATAGAAAATCTATCTTAAAGAAAACATTCTGGAATGCAATAAACTTACCGAAACTTGCTTTCAAAAATCTTTCCAATTGTTATTCTTATGATATTATTGTAATACCCACAACAAAAATTCTACCCAGCATCCTAACTTAGAAGTAGAGCGTTTTCACCATGATCTGGCCGTCCCGGTTTGGGCCTGGTTGTTCTTCTGTATGTGAATATGCCAACCTGTAAAAAGGGATTGTGCAAGCGAATGTGAAGCAGGAAGTAGCTAAGTCGAACTCTAGGCCTAGTTGGTGCTACTGAAAAACCATAGGCGGCTAAATCGGCTTAAAACTGCTTGTCTATGACAAGTAATATTAGTAACAACAACAACAGCATTCCAAGTACTTAAGTTTCATATAAATCAAAATAGAATATTAATTCATTCAAAATGCATTCGTTTCAAAATAAATTTAGTTTTTTCTTAGAAAATTGATTGAATGAAATACTTAATTTAATTTGATTTGTTTAAAATTCGTTGTCTATTTATTTCAAATTCAATGATCTTCTATCGATTCTCTGAATGAACAAGCACAGAGAAAAAGAAAAGTGAGTTTATACAGTTCCACTGTTTAAAAAGGAAAAAAAAAGATTCTGGAAAATCATTCATAGATTGTCTATTTACGATATCTATCTCCTCCCCTCTCATCCTAAAAATTGAGATTGGATGAAACCAACATTTCTTTGGGTACGCAATTTTGTGTTCAAAAAGTTTTAAAGTATATAATTTAAATTTTAAAATGAAATTTCACTGTATTAAAAAAATGGCATATACTTTTAGTCAAATAAAACTGACATATTGTTTGAATTTTATGGTATAAAATAAACTATTCCTTAATAAGAGTTTTGATATGCAATTTTCTCACATTTTATATTAATTTTTTATAGTATATCATCCATTCAAATAGATGCTTTACATTATTTGTCGAATATGTGAATGGTATGGTAATAAATGCATTAAGATGAATTTAAATCTGCAACAATAACTCATAAATGGGAATAAAAAATATTGAGACATCAAATAGATTTTATTGCTTAAAATGAATTATCAGGACTTTCAGTATTTGATTTTAATCATTATTTATCATTCCTCATAATGCCTTTGCCAAAGAAAATTCAGGTGGCTTGCGAAATAAATTCTGCTGAGACGCCTTCGTGATAACAGAGTATGCATCATAAAAGCAATATTTAGGATGTGGCTTAGCTTTTGAAGCTTCTTGAGTCTATTACTTAGAAGAAATATTAGATTAGTTGGTGAATCGATTGGGTTATAGCTTTAGTAAGAAGCCTTATATAGCTACAATAAATAAGGTTGTCAATTCTTATGCAATAATGCATTTCTCAGGAAATATGTATATGTATAATATGAGAGATAACATCTTTGTTCCTGCTGGTGTTACTACATAACATTTCTGAAAATAGATATCCAGCACTATACCAAATATGAGTCGCTTCTATTTGGTTTTTTTCTATAAAGTATTTAAAATTAAGTTATAGGCGATGTTTTTTAATTTTGTACTGTGGTTGATTAATTTCAATTGTTACGAATATGTCAAAGTCATATTCTGATAAACATGATACTTGTGTGTTAAAACTAAAGATATTGATACATAAAAATGATGAAGGCATTTTTATTTTAATAAAAATATATAAATGCTTGGAAATGGATCTTTATTTTAGAAAAAAAAAAAAACATAGTTAATCTTTGATAGTATGTGATAGAAAATGGATGAAAATTCTTAAAAATTTTCCCAATTTTTTTAAATGCATAATTTCTCATTTTAGAAGTAATAGATTGCTTATTAACTGTATGTGGCTCTTAAACTCATATTGAAGTATTAGATAAAAAATTATACAGAATTATGTTTTATAATTTTATATCATTTCCTAGTTCTTTGCTTATTTATATTAATATATTCATCCCTTCTCATAGCTATTTTTTTCAGTTCTTAATTCCATCCTATTTAACCTTTTTCTTCCAGCATGTCTATCCTTTACATACATACTTTATACAAACTCTTACATCCTTTTCATACTTTTTACAACAAACTTATACTACTTATCCACTTTCTGCCATATAAGAGAAAACAATATCAAATATTATATCGAAACTATTTAACAAACGCAGCTTACAACAGGTTATTAAGATAAAATCGCACTGAAGGCAAATTGTCTTAAAATTGACTGCTTCTTCTTGCTTTCGTTTCTATTTTAATTGAAAGAGTTCTTTCTACAATATTTATTTTCTAGAATACTTTAAGTATGGAAAGTTCTTAGAATGAATACAATTCTTGGAATTCGCCATCATATTACACTTACCCAAAACCTGCTGACAACCTGAAAAATCATTAAGAATTGGAATGATACATAGTAGAGTTTAGTTTAGTTTAGTTTAGTTATATTAATTTATCAATGCAAGCACCACTAAGCCATTTTGGGATGGATCTCGTAATTTCAAGCCGCTGTCTGATAACGAGGACGATACCTGAGCTTGCATCCCCCTCTCCACACCACATCAACGGGAAGAAGTTTGGCCCTCACAGATATAACGTGCAACAAACCCCTTACTCGAAGGTTCTTTGTTGCATACATACTGGAATGATGGGCCTGGAGAGGAATTATTATTAATGATCAATGCAAATGAATGGCCGAAGAACTGGAATGAAGTGAAGGGTTAGTATTTCACTGATATTACTTTGCAACAGTTGAAAAACATTTTTATGTTCTAACGATATTATTGATCACATAAAGAGAAAATCACTAACAATAAATTAGGTATGGTGAATCAAATCAAGTTTAAACAATTTTTAATTTAAAACGTTTCCGTTTCCCTTTTATCTTTTCTATTGTTTTTCAAGAATTTAAAGTGCATGGGATTTAAAAATTTAATTTGTGTAATCTATTTAAGGTTCCATGGAATACTGTCACTGTTCAATAGAAGAAAAAAATCAGTTTTTAATTTTTTTTAACTATATTGTTTTTATTGATATTGTACAGCAGATTATGGCATTTAAGAAGGACAGGTGAAAGAAACTGTAAATAATATGATTCTTGGCAGCTTCATTGATTAGAAATGGGGACTACAATGCTCTAATCCAATTATCAATAATAAATTTAGATATTTTAACTAAAACAATAGAAATTATTGTTGTAAGTATATTTAAATATATTTAAATTCATCAAAGAATTGAAAAGATTATAAACACACAAAAAATATCTTTAAAAAATTATTTTTACTGACGGAAAATTTTTTTGATTAGCTTTATTCAGTTATTCAACGAAATTCATGAAAACTCGTTTCCTTGAAAATATTTAATATAGGTATAAACTATATGCGAGTTTTCAAAGTTTTATGCTCAATGATATGCCCTATATGGTATGAAAGCGATAACTCTGAATTTATAAATGATACCCAGCATATAAACTTTAAAATATTTAAAAAGTTGTGACATCACATTGCAAAGAAATGCATATGATTAACGATCACATAATATGAATAGTGTTTCCGCCTGTTATTTGGTTGTCTCATTCTAGTCTGGATTCATTTATTCAAAACCATTTAGCATGTGGATTAGCAATATAAATCATCTAAGCATTTGGTAAATATGTCATTATAATTTTAAAAATAAATGTATTGTACAATTCTATTTATGTTCTTAAATTTCCATTTACGGGAGCAAGGCATTCACCATGAGAACGTAAAAAGCAGAGAAAGTTCTGTAAATAATAGATGATATAGATCATTTATGCCTTTTTTATTTAAAAAAACTATACATTCAAGGAGAATAACAAAATTATATAATGATCAATGCAAAAAGGCTTATTAAAACCAAAATGGTGCTCCCTACTTTTAAATGCATGTTCAATTATTAAAAGAAATTTTGCTCTTTCCTAATCTTAGAAGTAGCCATTAAAAAAGAAAATTATAAAGATTTCTCGGAAGCTCACAATTACTGCAGTGACTTTTTTGTTGTTAATACATAACGCAGAAAGCCCTTCATATCTCTAACAATAAGCCTTTTACTTCTCTTCCTCTTTAAGCAGTTTCTTTCTCAACTTTGATTGCTTTCTTTCATGAGACCTCGAAAAATCCCATTACTCTAATTTCTTGAATGTACTAAATTCAAATGCTTTTAAAGTGTTTTATTTGTCTCCATTAACTAGAATAAGAACTTGAAAAATCGTATGCCAAATAATTCAATCCTTTCTTTCTATGAACATACTTTATCCCTTACATTTAGGTTAGAATTCAGAGGAATATTTTTAAACAGGATTATATTTAAGATCTTCTGTCGCATTTATAGCTAGTTTGGAGTTTTGTTTAATTATCAGTTAAAAGCTTTCTTTCAACGAAAGATTTATTCTCAGAGCAAAGGTTTCTGGTAATGAAAGGTTTTAGTATATTTTTAAAAAATATTCTTCTTTTCATCTCAAAATAAGTTAATTTTAAGAACCTGCAGGAAGGATATAGAAAGAATGTAGCATTTCATGCGTTTATTTATGTGAAGAATGCACTGGAACATTGTTTCAAATTATTACATCTTTTAAGGAAACAGGGATACTTTATGCCCTTAAAAATCAGTTTATTTATTTAACCTGCATAAACTAAGGAATATTGCATAAAATGTATTAATTTAAGAAGCCTAAAACTCATAAATTAAATATTTAATATAACTTTAACTTGAACCATTATTATAAAATGCAAATTAAATTGATAAAGCCTGAACTACATAAGGTTGTTTAAAAATTTCTGGTCCGTTTTATAATATTCAAATATTGGTTAAAGTAATTGAAGTCAGGCAGTTTTAATACCCTTAAGTCATATCCCATTGAATATGTTTCAAAACTTTTTTATTCAAGTGCATCTATATCAGAATAAGTCAATAAATAATATATATAAATGATAAAATAAAAAGTAACACAACTACAGAAATCGTTTGGAAGAGATTTTAAATTTTCAAAAGCTTCTTTAATGATTTTAAAGGTTCTTTAAAGTTCTTAAAGGTTATATAATCATGGAAAGTAGTTCAGTTTTGTTTTTAAATAAACTTTACTCTATATTAATTATTTTCTTGCTATAAAAACAAACCAAATTACAATTCTTAAATGTAATTAAAATAAATAAATAATTAGATAATCTAAGCGATTACAAACATTACAAATTTTTTTATAAATTTAAGAGCTAAAATTTCTGTATAAATATAGCTCTGAATTATTTATGTCCGATTATGAAAATATGAAATAAAAAGAACTTGATAAACAAAATAGAATAAAAATAAAAATTAAGCAGCTAAAGTGTTAATATAAGTGATCATATTAGGTCAACACAGTCATTTTTTTAAAAAAAATTCTGATATTTTATAGCGTTGTTTTTGCTGCGGAATATATACTAATATAAAAATAAATCGAAATTGTATTTTTTTAAAAAAATTTCCATTTTATTTGCTTTTGAAAGCTCCAAAGTAATGTGAGAATATTATATTTAAAAAGATAGATCGTAACTCTAGACATATTTTTCAAATTTTGATTAAATATGCTAATTTTAGGAGATGAATTAATTTAATTTAAGCGGATAATTTTTTGTGGGTTCTTTAAAAAAGTAAGCAATTAAGTTTAATTAAAGTAAGCAATTATAAGATTGAACACCTTTGATTTTTTTTAAAAAAAAACTTCTGATGCTTCGTATTATTTTTTTTTTATTTCGGAATATATACTAAAGGAAAATAAGGCTATATTAATTTTTATAAAATGTACAATACGACCACTTTAAAATACTCATTCGTAATATTCAGAAAATATTTTTAAAAAAGACAAATTATACCACTAAAATTCTTTTTCAAATTTTAGATAGATATGACAATTTGACGTAAGAAGTGAAATTAATGTACACAAACCATTTTTAGTAGGCCTTTCCAAAAATGTATGAAATATCAAACCTGAGTTATATATTTCAAAAATATTTCTGTTTATTAATATTTACAAGGTCTAAGAATAATTTTGCAGCTATGAAACTGCAAGAAAAAGAACATGATTTTTTTTGAAATTTAGATAAACAAATCTGGTTACCTTTAAATCTTTTTCGAAATTAACGAAGAGTTTGTTTAATTAAAAAAAAAACGTGTAATATGATGAGTCAAAAGGCAAAAAGCACCCCAATACTTTTTAGTTTTAATTTACATGTTTTCCAGCATCCTGGCATTTTGATAGCGCGTCTTTTTCGTTATCTTGGCTTCCCGGTTCGTGCATGATTGTTCTTCTGTGATCCATTTGTGAAGTGCCTGAATGTGGCCCTCCCCCAATAAAAAGGAGTTGTACAAGCGAAAAGGATGCGTGTAGTAGCTAAGCAGTATTCTTGGACCTTGTTGGTACTACTGAAAAAAGAGAGAGAGTGGGACGTTCACTTGACTTAAATCTGTGACCTATCTAGCAGTGGATTTGTAAAGGGCCATAAGTAAAAACATCATTACGTTTGTCAGTAGAATAATTAAATTATCTTTTCAAGAATAGTTTTAAACCACACATTTTTCTTCTATTTCACTTTTTGACAGTTTTCTATTTTATTCAAATTAAATTTAAGTTGAAAGATAATTAACAAGCCGTGCGATTTTAAATGGACATATACATATGACAAACAAAACGAAAAAAAGTCCTTAAACTGAAAATAATAATAATTTAGTGATAAAAAATGAATACCATTTGAAATCAAATGAACTTTTTAAAACCAAACATAGTTTTGGTGAAAATAATATATTTATATTAATTTTAAAATACTTTAATCGTTATCTTACTATGTAATCATAATCGTAATATTACAAATTATTAGAACGACACGAATCAGTGCATGAAATTTCCATTTAATTATAAGTTGCCGTAAATAAAATAATACTTTTTGAATTGCTTTATATACTTTTTAACATTTAAAATTATAATTGTTACCAGCTGATTTATAGATTCATAAAATTAGAGTTTCTTCAATATTTATGTAAAGAAAAATTAACTGAATTTTAGCTTAAATATTAAAATTAGGTTAGATTCAAACAACATTTAAATAACTGTGAAAGTGAAATTCCAAGAATTTTCACTTTTTATTTAATTAATCTCTATATAATGCTTTAGAAAATTTTTAAATTGGCAAATGGATAAGAGTAAATTTTGGAATCTTACAAATATCAAATATATAGTTTATCACTCTTTCGGAAATACTAGACATCTATAGAATAAATAAATTTTTCAAGCATGAAGAATGCTGGAATTCTGTAATCTGGAATGGTTTAGAAAAGTCTAAAATGTTGAAATATGCCCAACTTTATTTGCATGTTTGGTTTGAAAAGACCTTTCCATTCTTTCTACTCTACGCACTTTTTTAGTTCAATTTTCTCAATTATTCTGAATAGCTCTATCTCTGAGTTTGATGGCCAAGAACCATTCACCAATTCAGAAAATATTGGTAGATACTTGAAAATTTTCGAAATCCATCTACAACATAAAGGTTCAAAATATATTCAGAATCCCTAAAAATTTTTTCTATCGTTGAATCTGAATATAAAAGAAGAAGCGATAGAATATTCTATATTTCTAAAATATCTTCTAAAAGCAATTTTGGAAAGTCTAAAAATGCTCCGGTATAGTTGCTGTCATCTTTAAGAATGTCAGATAAAGGATAAAGTGAAATTGAAGAAGAAAAAAACTGAGGAAAAATAGAACATAATTGTTGAGTGTTTAACCCAAGAAGATTAGTTAAGTATTTAGGCTGTCGTACTTTCCTGTTCTTAGCTGAGCCTCGTTCAATATATTTCATATATTACTTGAAAAGAATTGATCTGGGGTTTCTTTTTTCTATAAGAATCCTCAACCTGAGATTTTATCTTACGAATTGCTATCAACTCTCAAAGTGATATTTTCTACTATTTTCAGTAGTTGCTTAGAAAAATTGCCCCGATAGATATTTTGGCATTAGTGGATGAGCAAACGTTTCGAATAGAGTCTAGATTTCAGAAGTTCTTATTTCGGAACGTTTATTTGCAATTGTGTCTCTTTCGAATAGAAAACGTTCTATATTAAATTAGAAATTGAAATTTTTTTCACAAAATCCTTTGCTGCAGTAAAAAAATTCATGTACAGACCATGGAAATAATGGTTTCAAAAAAATTATGGAGTTCTAGAAATTTATTCCGTAATTATGGAAATTAGAAGTTTTATTTGAAATCAGTTATATTCAATATCTTCATCAAAATCTAATTTTAGCCAGTTTACAAGTAATACATATCATTTTTATCATTATTCTCTACAATAATTTATAACATTTAATAAAAAAATCTATATTACTGTAAATATTTAAATTATTATAAATATTTACTGAGAACAACATAGCGGAGAAACCGCAAGTAACGGAGATAGCTGTATCTTCAGCAAAAGTCCCCATTAAAATAAAATAAAGTTCGAGTTTAAAGCACCGCTACTTTTATTTTGGGACAAAAATTGTAATTTCCAAACATGGACTGATGACGAGGATGATACCGGAGATAGTACCCCCGCTCCAAAATTCCACTGTACATCAACGAGAGGAAGCTTGAGCCCAACGGATTTAACGTACACTAGCCCAGTTTACACAACAATTCTTTGGTGGAAACCATCAGGCTTCAAAGGCGAGATTTTAAACACCAAACTACCACACCTCCTTATCAGCCATATGTTTTTACATACGTCACATTCAACTATACGTCATCTGTTTTTGTACAGCTTGTTCTGAAATTGCTGGAACATAATAGCTTAAGACATCTTTTTATTTTATGCTATATAAACTTAAAATATAGCACTTTTTAAATAGCGAATTTTAAAAAGTTTAACTTTTAAAATAAATAAATAAATTTTGTATCAATTCCGTTTAAAATATGAACTGATAAAATAAATATCAAATAACATTCAAGCAACAATTTTCTTTTCTTTTTCATAGACGATAATAGAAAAAAATTTGTTATTTTCGTGACCAGTACCCCAGATAAATATTCAACTACAGCTATCCTGAAGAAAGACATTAGTTAAAACAAATTGCAGGCTCTCGTATCTCTAAGAACACGGTCATTAAAATTTATACCCCTTTATATAATTTCCATCATTATATGTTATTGGAAATTTCGGCTGCATAAAAAACAAATTCCCATTCATGATTCGCGTTCATAAAAGCAACATCAATAGAATGTAAATTTAATGAATCGTGATATGCATCTTGCAGCGCAAAGACAAATCGACATTTTAGTGTATAATAGATAAAAGTAATTGACATTTTTATATAAATAAAAAAAAAACTAAAAATCAATTTTAGAAGTTCCCTAAATAAAACTTCTGTCTTTTAGCTAGGGAAAAATCTATCTATACTAAAATAAATTCTATCAGTGAACAAATACAAATTGGAATCAGAAAAATGGGGAATGTTTAGTTAAAAGCATTGCAATGACTTGGGAAAAACTTATTGTGTTAATGTTTGTAATTAATTTAAGTTTTTAATGAACAGATAATTCACAACAATTCATTGGTTAAATTAATTATGAGCTATTGAGAAGAATATGATAAATTGACGTTAAGTACAAACGTGGTAAAGAAAGAGTAAACATGAAGAAGTTAGAAACAAAAACCATGAGATACGAAAGTCCTTTATATATAAAAATAAATATATATAAACCTAAGAATAAAATAATTACTGTTTCTTCGTAAAAAACTCTATTTTTTTAAAATTCTTTACATTTTAATTAAACATCTATGAAGTGACAAGGAAGTACTATTAAATTTATATTGCATTTTTCAGAAACGTAAAGATTTCAATGGGATTTCAAAAACTGACATTCATGATGCCTTAAAACCAAACCAAGAATCAGGATCATGAAAAAGACTATTTTTTTCAAATAAATAATGTTATCGAGGCATTAAACAGCATTTTTTAGTGTCTAAAAATCCATGAGACACATGAAAGGGACTGCAACTTGACTTAAATTTTCCATTAAAACGTAACATAATATCAAGCATTTCCTCAGTCATCAAGTAACGATAATTTACTTAAAGTTTTCTAAAAAAAGCCTCTACTAAATTTTGAAGACTTTTAAATCAAGGGAAGCGAAAGTATATTATCAAATAGAAACTTTTCAAGGAAATGAAGTTAAAATCCCGAACACGAAAAAAGAGAAATTTTCGAGAATAAATACTAGAAAGCGATTTGAAATTCAGGTCGGCATGCGGTCTGTTATTGGTCGAGGTCCATTTGGGACAAGAAAAATGCGCAAAAATGTTTTCGCTACACAACATTTTCTTTTTTTCTCCTCTCTTTATTTATTTTTTCGTATTTTTTCCATTTCAAGATAGTAAATAAAGAAAAAAAATTAGTAGAAGGACTCGATCCCAGCATTCCGGAAAAAACATTCACTGCATTCCGAAACAGAAACTCTTAGAAACTGGGCCAACTGAAATGCTTTCACCCGCGACTGGACTTCTTGATTGTACTTGTAAAAATGCATGATGAAATCATAATGAAAACAGAAAGGGAAGTTGGAGCAAAGTCAAACACTGAAGAATAAAAATTCTGCAATCCTCTTGTACCTTTACTTAGAGAACGAAGCGTGATTTGCTTCGCTGAAACTGTTCTTTTTTTT
>JAOUZG010026054.1:1616650-1642935 GCA_026289955.1 Argiope argentata
CACACACACACACACACACACACACACACACACACACACACACACACTCTTTTATAGTTATTTCGAGTAGTTATTTGGATAAATATCCCTGTAAAGCTAAAATTAAAATAAGTAAACTTATAAAATTAGAATTTTATAACTATTACAAATTTATAAAAGTTAGCTTTAAAATTCAGGATTTTATTAATTTCAATCCATCCTGAATAACAACTGCTCATTTTTTTGAACATATTTCTTATATTTGTGGTCACTGAAATGACATACAACAAACATATTTAGTATTTCCTGTGATATTTCTTAGCAGCAAAAATATAGACATTTTTTTCAAACGTTTGTTTTTTAAGAATATTTTACGTAATATGTGTTATAAGACCATGGAACCTTATAAGAATGTAATTACCGTATTACTTTCGGCGGTGCATTTATTATTTAAAATAACTCAAAATATAAGTATATATTATTAGGAGTTTCTTTACCAATTAAAATTCTGTACCCATTCAGCTGATAAGAGCTGATACATAATAGATATAATTTATACATATACTAAAAGAAATTATTAATAAATATTGCTCTTATATATATTCCACGGGTATTTTCAATAATAGCATATTCCGCCTTAATTCTTCTAGATTAAATAATTAAATCCCTTAACAAAATATGCTTCTCGTTTATTATGAATGTACTCCTACTACTGCTGCCACAATGTATCGCATGCCAATACCATTCGTCACTCAATAATATCTCTATTTCTCAACAGACTGCGCTGTTAGGAAAGGTATATCCATGAGCGCTGTCAATCGGTAGGAAATGTTACCCCCGGCTCTTCCAGGAGCTACGAGCAAATGCAACTAAACTCTCCTTGTCAGGAAACAGGCTAATAAATGAGTCGGGAGTCGGAAAATGCTATTGACCGCTCTTTCTACCCTGACAGGGACAATCTGTTACCATATGGTCGACCTCCCAGAGTTTGACTGCGACATAATGGAAGATCTTTTTGTTTCTGCAATTATTTCTCCAAGGAGCGACTGTCTCTTGTGATTACACAATAAGGACGGTTCTTATTAAATATTCATGTTTTGCATAAAGGAGTTCCAGTTAAGAGAGAACATATCTTTATTCGTTAAACATAAAAAAGGAAGTATATTGCTGTGGAGAATTATTTGGTCAGGAGATATGTTATGTAAAGCTGCTCTAGATATTTCTAGATGGTCATGTTTTATGAAATATTTTATTGGTTGTTTTGTCTTTTCGATATATACATAGTCGAATCGTTTCTTTTATATAAATGTTTTTGAAATGAAATGTAGTGAATCGATATTTCCAATTGCATATATTTATTCTATTCTATTCTATAATTATTTAATTTTTTTGTATGGTAAGAAGGATATTTAAAAAATAAATGAATGGTTTTCGAATTTATATAAAATAAGAATTTTGTCCTGATTTTGCAGCAAATATATTATTTTTTTACTATTTAATTTTAATGAATTTATCAGAAGGGATTTTTCAGGGGGAATGTGACTTGCTTTGCAGAAGGGAATCAGAAGGGATGTGACTTGAATTTAATTAAAAGTGATTAAATTTAAATTAATTCTCTTTGCAATTAATGACATTGTTTTAAATGTATATATGTAGTTTATTTTATCGTCATGTTAACTCATCTGTTTTTCTAAAATCAACTTTCAAGATTTCATTGCAACTCTTAAGATTTTTAACAATAGATATATCTATTACTGTGCACGACCAATTGTATGTAATGGAAAAACATTCTTTTTGATAATATTGAACTATGTCTCGATTAGAAATTAATGACATTGTGCCAAAAATCCTTCATGAATTAAAACGAAATTGACAGAAGTTCAAAATTATTTCATCTAAGAAATAAAGAAAATATCATCGAATATGAATGTTTGTAGAAAGGGATTTGGTCTTTAAAATAAAGAAAAACAGATTTGAAAAATATATTCTAGAAAATAACATCATATTTATAACAATCTCCCAACCGTTATTGCTCAGAATCCATTTAGAACAAGAAATATTGGGAAAGTTATTTTGAGGTCAAGCCATTTTTCTTTCTTTTTTGTTCTTTCTTAATTTTGCTATTCATGTTCAGATAGAAGCGAAAAAATGAAGAAAAAGAAGAAGAAGCTGAAGGGCTTGAGTTCCATGAAAAGATTCTCTTCTATATTCTGAAAGAGAATTCTCAAAAAATGGACTAGCTGAAAGGTTTTACTCACGTCTGGATTTCTTGATTGTGGTTTTAAAAATGCATGAAGTAATCATAATGAAAACAGAAAGGAAAGTTGAGGTAAAGTGAAACACTGGGGAATAATAATTTTGCAATGTTTCTCCACCTTTACTTAGAGTGTGATCTAAGATTCCGTGAAGCAGTTTTTTATTTCTATTTCACATCTTCTTTTCTTTGTTCTAATTTAACAAATTGATTTTTTTTCTTTCTGAAATAGTTGTAAGTTTACTTTGACTTTGATATAAAATGTGTTTAGTTTAAACAACCAATAATTGATAATGTCAAGCAATACATATTTTAATCAGATTACATAAATTATTTATTTATTCTCTATATGTCACGTTAATGAGTGTATGTTAAAGACTGTACATTTTACTTCCAAATGTCATGGATTTTAACTATTCGGAAATATCCCTAAAACGAATATATTATTAATATTTTGGGAAAGAAAACAATCTTTTTTATGCTTAAATGATTAAAACATTAAGCTCTATATAATGCTTGAACTAATGATCTGTTTTTGGTTTAACCTTTAAAATAAATTAAACCATAAACAAAATTACATATGAGGACTGAAATTACAAAAGGAAATTCTTTCTTAAAATATTACTACTTTTTTTATTAGTGATGGTGTATCAATTCAAAAGATTTTAAATGACAAAATAACTATTTTATTTATTATACATTTACAGCGACGTTAAAATCATAAGAAACAAGACCATCTAATAATTAAAAATATAAAATTATTTCAAATATTATTCATAACTTATTAATTAGTAATAAATAATATGTGTTTATAAACTTTTTGTAAACTATTAATCTTTAAAAAATAATTATACTCTATTTAAATATGACGGATTTTCCTTAATTCATGAAATAAAATGGTGAACAAAACTTAAACGACAGGTGCTTTTTTTGCCATAAATCTGAGAGACATGAAATTAAGAAATGAGAGACAGCATTTTGTTTTCAAACAATGACGAAAGCATAGTAGTGCAGAAATGAATACCATGCATATGGTATAAAACCAGAAAATGCTTTATTGAACTCGTAGTACTACTACACATGATTTTCTGTCCAAAAGGAAGAATAAGTATATGTTCTATTTTATGGAATATGCCCTCCCTTTACTACAATGGTTGCTTCGTACCATATCTAGTCCCAGATTGTGCAATAGTTCTTGAGGTAAGAGTGTCTATTCCTCAATCAGCATCTTTTTCAGTTGTTGGGTGGATGGATGCAATCCGGTCCAAGGTATCTCCCCAAAACATTCGAAACATGTTCCATGGGAAATAAAAAGAGAGAGAATGGTGGACAATCCATTCACTTTCCAGTAGCTGCTGAACAACAGAAGTCAGACGTGGTCATGCATTGTCATCCATAAAAATGAAGTCTGGTGCTATAGCATCTCAGAACAGACGCACTTGGGAAAGGATATTTCCTTGCAATAGCGATCTCCAGGTACAGAGCCTCTGTTGAAAACATGGGTCTTAGTCCATCAATTTAGTATAATGCCTACTGATACCCAGCGAAAACTTCAAGAATACCCCAACAGTCTCTTTCCATGCTATTACTGGGATGAAACAGGTTTTTCTAAATAAATGGGCGTTACGACTCTCATACGTAAAGAGAACACGACTCCATTAATGAGATATCCCATTTTTGTGCTCCTTACATCAATCTAAATGGGGAGACCAATGGTCAACTATCAATGGGATGCAGCGTTCAGAATTGTGAGCATATAGATGACCTTTGTTAAGACGTCTGGCCATGATAGACCACGACACTGTTCATGACTAATCGTAAAATCTATTTTTTTTTGCCATTTCATGGCTACCTTAAAATTTACATTTTTGCTTTTGCCCTTATATAATATTTTTCTTTATTTCATACATTTTCAAAGTCTTGAAATATTAAAGTAATCCTGTTTGGATTATTTTGTTGTTTTCGAATAATTTTATTTGAATAAAAATTAGTTTCCGTTTTTTTTAATGTGATAAATTGTTATGAAATATTTTCTTCGATTACTCGCTTCTGCTTCTTTTTATTTTGCGATTCCTTTCAAGGCAATTTTATTCAGTATATTAAATTTTGAAACTGAAGTATATGTACTTCTACCAATTTGATTTATCTGAAAAAATATTATAGATGAAAAAGAAGAGAAAAGAAAACTGTACCATAAACGCTAAAAAACTCCTATTTATTGTTTTTTTTAATTTCTTGATAAAGTGATCTCTCTAATATATAATTCCAGTTACTGTTTTCTTTTCTAAGATTGGAATAAAATAAACAAAGAATTCTTTTACAGGTGTTTACTAATAAAGCAATAGAATAATTTGAAAATGTATCAGTAACAATGATTCTTTGAGTTTAATTAGTTAATAAAGGCGCATTACACAAGATGAGGAAAGTTAAGATGAAGATTTGAAAATAATTGCAATATGCTCTGTTTCAGGGAAAAAACGTTCCTAGATAAATATTTGTAATTTAATAGCAGTTAATGATATTAATTAACTGAAAATATTATCTTACTACTAATCTCAAATTTAATCTTTTTTATTAACGTGATTTATGTTCTTTCTGTTTGCCTTTCCGATTTTAAATTAATTTCTCGATGAGTTTGAAACTAACACAAAATAATTGGTAAATTCTAGAACGAGTTTTCGTAAAGCGTGGAGGAATCAACAAAGCCCAAAAGGGATGAAAATACAATGTAACCTTGTTATCTTGTGTACCTTTTCATTTGTTTGCTTATAACAATTTTTGCAGTCGATTAAAAATTTCAATTACTAACAAATATCCCTATGTTAAATCTTGAGCATTTCGGGATGTTGTTTTTAAAGCAACCTAAATGAAAAGATGTAAATAATTATTTAAATAAAAAAATAATCTAACTCATTTTAATAAATTAAATTATTATTATTATAAAGAATAAAATAATTTCTCCTAAACTTTTCTCAATAATAATTCGTTAAGAATCCCCCTTGATTAAGATAAATCATGTTATTAATTTATTTATTTAATTAATCATTTGTTTTCTTACGTTACAATCGTCAACATAAAGACTTTTATATATGCTTTTAAAGTTCTAATTCAAAGACAAAATGTGGTGTGATGAATCGAGTCCAGTTTTTTTAAAATACTTTGTTTTGAAGGTCAATAACTTTCATTGCTTAATCCAGCGCGAAGATCACCATGTTTTTATATGTTTCAATCAAAGCAATTTTGTTCTTCACATTGCAGTCGACTGATTTTTAAACTGTTCAATGACATGCCACATTTTTTTTCATAACAGTTTTACATAAAAAAGAAAGTGAGCTTTTAGTTGCATATTATAGGTGAAAAACAAATTTCCTCTGAACAGTTAATTACTTCAAAATGTTATTAATCATTAAAATTAAACGTGTCAAGATTAAAAATCTTCAATGAGAAACAACTTCCTCTCGAATAAGAAATCCGGAGTATTGGAATTACCCCTTAATTTGATGTTAGGGAAGCTGAAAATTTTTTCTAATAATTTAAGCAAATAAATTAATTTTAGATTGGAAGTATATAAATTTAACTCGAGTTATTTTCAATGGAAGTCTCAGATAAATAGATATATTCTATTAACAATTTCATAATCTTTCATGCAGACTTAAAATGCTGAGATTAGCAGTTTTTCCTATATTTTTAATTTTACTGAGATTATGATTGTAATCTTGAGTGGAAAATGAACTACCGAAAAGTTCCCGCTTTGATTCTCTAAGTAGTGCTAATGGTAATAGAATAAATTTCCCTCGCATGAATTTGCAATTAAAAGCTTCTGGTTTCTTTATTTTGCATTAATTATTGCCCCAGGTGCACTCGAGCGTTCCTCACATTCATCGAGAACAGTTTGAGTATCCTCTAGAGAAGTTATCTGGCCTGAAAAGCATTTCCTATTATTGTTGAAATCGTTTAAAACAAAAGAACCATTTTCAGGTATTCCGCTAAAATGAATTATTTAACAATTAGAGCACACTGCATAAATGCTTGCCATAACTTAAAAACTTCACCAGCATTTACAGGTTGGAAGATGTCAAGCTTTTAGTCGAAGAATTCCCTGAATGTGTTTGTTTACAAGATATATATATATCGAGACATTTTCTCAATAAAAATTTCAAATTTCAATAGAATGATAAATACGGCTGTTGGTTGAAAATTCATTCCACAATTATAGGACGTCGAATACAAAATTATAATAATTTGAAAGCTCACTGATGAGTCCTTTTCCCGAAAACCGTAGCTGAATAATAATAAAAAAAAACGGAAACGATTTTCTTGAAATTCTTTTCTTACTCTAGTTCTCTTTTCCCTGCAATAAATTTCAGACTTTGGGTAAAGGCATGAAAGAATACAAGTAATCAGGAGTTTATTTTAACTGAAGAGAAGAATTTTAATGTAAAAAAAATGTTTCTAATGTGTAAATCACTTGCCATCAACAAGCAATAATTACAAAATATTGACTTTTGACGTAAATGTAAAGTTTCATTGAGTCAAATGCATAATTTTGGACCATAAATCGTTTAGAAAAATGCAGAAAATTCATACGCACCAGGCGGTTTGATATGTACTTTTCACGCCTTTTCTAGAACTGAAAATCAACATATTCAGTGTAAAATTTAGAAATATCATTATTGTAGTTAGGAAATTAGAGTTGGGATTCTCATGTAACTCGGACAATTTTCATCGTAGGATCGTTAGAAACAGGCTTTCATAGTAATAAAAACCACATTTTGATGCATTCTAAATCTTTTATGTGAAAAATTAATATAAAATCTAGGAGCGCAATAGCTATGAGTCCTGCCAATAAATATCTATTAATTTATTTTATAAACACCTGCTTCTTTTAAAGTATATTGATGTGACCTCTATACTAATATCACTCATATGAAACCGGTGAGGAAGTATATTAAAAAACAATAGGCTAAAAGATTCCTCAATTTTGCTGCAAATATTCTAATCTTGGTTACCGTTAAGTACTTCCAGTAATTGCATGCTATATAACGAACACAAACTGATTATATATTAATTCAAATTCCAGTTGCATGATTAAATGTTATTTGATACATAAGTTGAGAAAACAGTCTCGTAAGCATCAATATAACTAAGTAGTGATTACATTAGCAACTACTCTAAGTTATCTAAGTCTGTTTAAATAAATTTTTCTTCGCAATTAGGTTTTTTCAATCTGTGGCAACCCTAAAGGATTTTACAATCTGGAAAGATAATTAATTTCATGTAAACATCAATGATCTTATACGTGTTCATTGTACTGATCGCAAGAACTTTTCTGCAGTTTCGTGGCTATCTATATTTCGTGCCTTAAAATTTACGTTGTTGCTTAAGTTTTGAAGACTTGTGTATATTGCATTTTAAGAATAAAAAATTAATATAACTGACGATTCAATGCTATTTGACTTAAGTACAGAAGAAAACTGAAAGAAAGGTAATATGAAGTTAATTATTTTAATTCTTTTTAATAAGTATTAGGGGAACATATGACAAAATTATATATAAAATAATCATGGCTGATATTTTCAAAAATTTGATTGATTATGTTGAAGATGAAAACCTATTTTCCGTATTTGTGAAGGATTGATGTCCGCATTAAGCAAATGAACATGACAGGTTTGAAGAGCACCAATCAGATCAGTAGGTTAATGTTAGTTTTTGATTTTAGAGTCCAATAAATGCTCTTTTACATGATTCAACCGAAGGATTTGAAAAATTCTCATTTGTTAGGTAATATAAATTTCAAGGAAGAATAATTAATAGTAAAACTGAACATTCAAGAACATTGAACTCAAGTTAAAACTGAACATTTTGTTAAACTTACTGCTAAACTAAACGAATGACATAACTTTTCTACTTATTTTGAAATTTTAAGTCATGAAACATACTTAAAAATGTATGTTTCTGTTCAGGCTCTCCACAATTTTATCAACAATAAGATACTTCGAGCACAAAATAATATCTAATGTAAAAAAGAATTATTCTATATTTAATCAATTCACAAAATTTACTCGCATTTAGATCTAATCTTTAAAGTGTTCTAGCCTTTTAAACTTCACAAGCTCTCAGTGTCGGGAAAATGTTATATTTTCCTGGCATTTATATCTGGCAATATTTCGTATTTATAACACTCCAGAGAGACTGAACTGGAAAATTAATAATATTTAAGAATTTGGGAGATAGACAGAAGAAAAAAAATAAGAGATAAGAAATTCATTTATGAAAAATTATTAAAGTAGGAAGTTATATTGCTTTTTTAATCTAATAAAAATGAATATTAATAATGTAAATCTAATAAAGGTTTTGAAATGCAATTGTTTGATGCAGAAAATGAACTTTTATCACATTTCAGACCATTTCATTAACATAATGAGCAAAATAACCAAATTAAAAGAATATTATTTTATCTACCTTTCTTTTTGTTTCTTAAAAAGATAACAGAAAAAATAGTTTCAATAATTGAATTACATCAGATATCTATAGGAAATATATAATAGGAAAGAAAATGAAAGATTCTATTATGCTAATAATGCGCATATTGAAAATGCTTCACCTTGTAGTAATCTTTTTTGTTATCTAAGTAAATGATTTTTTTAAATATTTACACATCATTCCGTTAATATCAATATGCTCTGCAGACAACATCAGCGCAATATTGTATTTAATTTATCTGAAAAAGTAAGCGAGGTATTTATTTCATAATAATTTCAAACTATAGTGAATATTTATTATTAATGAAAATTTATTCTTGAATTATTGAGAAGATTTTCTTTCTTGACAAATTGCACTCATTCTCTATTTAATAAAAATATTTTTAATTTAATTCTTAAATAAAAATATTTATTGAATTAATTCCTTTTCATGTGAGATTTAAATACACGGAATCGAAAATATGGTCGAAAAATCAATTATGATTGTATTAAATCATTATCTCACGAAGCAATTTTTTTTCTTTTATTATTTGTTAAAGAATAAAGCACTAAAGCAATTTTAACGAATTTTCAAATAAGAAAATTAGATGTGTTCTTTATTTAATTGTTTTCAGGAGAATTGTTATAATAAAATATTTTTTATATATCATTGATGTACATAAATTTCTCTAAACATTTATTGAAAAATCATAGGTAATTTTTTTTCTGAAATGTCATTACAGATGTATATGTTTCATTTGCATATGAATATCCATTAACATCAAAAATAAAACAATAGGTCCATGAATAATCCCTGCTTATACCGATTAACATACATCACTGATCTGACGATTAGTAACGTTCCAAGGGCCTAAGCGAAACAAAGATTGAAATACACTTTGTGTTAAAACCCATGACCGACTTAATCCATACTCTCATTAAACAGACTTAAGATATGAATCAATTTCACTTGTTTGTCTCAAACCAATATGAGTGAAATATTTTGCCCCTAAATAATTAAATTAAATACATTTTTACTTTAATTATTTAAAATTATTTTTATAGTAATTTGCATGTTAAGAAAAAATATGTAAAAAAATTTAAGTATTATTTTTGATACTTACAAATATGTGGGGACAGAAATAATAAATAATACTGATTAGAATTCATTTCTTTAATGGGAAAATCTATTTTCTTGATCTCACAACTTAATTGCGCATCAATCTTACATTTAAAATCAGGTACAATCTTCTTTATCCTAAGGTTACAAAGAATTTTATTGGCGTAATTTTTATATCCAATTTAAGTTATATATTTATAATCTTAACCGAATAGTTCATTATTTGAAATCGTTTTCTTCCAATGCTTTCACCCATGGGAAATTTTCCCAATACTCAAATATCAAGTTTTAGAAAAAAAAATCAAAATTCTTTTCCAAGAAAATTTAGAACGAATTAAATTGAAACTGGATAAAATATATTTTCCTTCTAATCATATAAATGCTTGAAAATTATTTTTGTATTCACATGTAAGTTATGAAAAATTAGGCTAAAGATTTTAGACGAATGTGATATTGTTGGTGCTTATAAATATGTAAAGAAGGAAATTATTAAACATCCTGATTAGAATTAATATTTTTTATGGGAAAAAATCTATTTTCTTGATCTCACGTTTAAAATACTAGTCAAATTACCATGTCATCTTCTATATCAAATGTATCAATTATAACAACTTAATTGGAGAAATGCTTACATCTGATTTGATTTACGTCTATAATCTTAATCGAACACCTCATTTCACGAAATCGTTTTCTTCCAATACTTTCAACCATGGGAAATTTTCACAATACTCAAATATCTTTTTTGGTAAAAAAATCCAAATTCTTTTCCAAGAAAGTTTACAATGGAATCTTGCACCCTAAACTTTTTTCTGTCTCTGAACAAAAAATAAAGAAAAAAAATAGACCAAACGACTACAAAAGAATTCCGATATGTCGAACAGTACCCTACCATCGGAGCAGTAGACTGTAGAAGGCCAGGCCAGGGATAGAGAAAAATTGGCGTGAGGAGAATAAAATGAAAAAAAGGAGAGAGAGAGAGAGAGAGGGAGAAAAGTCGCTTGGTTGCTGTAACCGAAACCTGACTATTCACTTCCGAAGGCCCATCACTCTCATCTAGTCCTATCAAAGTGTCGTCTATCTTTGAATTGTTCCTGCTTTGCTGGAAAGAAATGTTTTTGTAGCCTGATTTACCCACAAGAATCCTCTATCTGAAATTTGAATATACAAAGAAGATAAAGCTCAATGATGATAAATTTACACCTTCTTTATTTAAGCAGAAAAATATCTCTGAACGTGATTTCGCCTTATTGGATGTGCAAACCTGTTATAAAGCAATTGGGTTAGAACAGAATTTCGTTTGATAGCTCCTAAGATCGTACAATTTTATTTTAAAGCGACATCTTTGTCTCCTAAGTGGAGAAGTGCTCTGTTTCAAAGGATGAGTGAATGAAATATCGAACGAGAAAGGGCTGCAAAATCAAATGAATATAATCCAAACTTGTATCATAAGAAGCAATAGGCGAAAAAATTTCAAATAATATAAAAATGCGTAAATGTTTGTCATTCTGAGTTAAAAACAGACTTGATTTTGAATCCGACTTTATCATATATTACTTGCTCTTGAATTTGGTAAAGAATAATAAATGCTTCTCAGCATTTACTATTTCACTTACATTACAAGTATTCCAAGCCATTAATTAATAATTTTTCCCAAAAATTATTTGTTTTGAAGAAAGTAATAAAAAATTCATGTTAATTGATGATGTTTTATGATTTTTCTTAAGATTATATTATATGAATGTCAAATCATTAAATATTATCAACACATGACGAAACATATTATTTTTTTGCATAAAGTTATCAAGTTTCATGGTTAATACAAAATAATAAACAAATAAATTATGAAGAGGTTTTCCTCAATCACTCTTCTTGATTGTAAATAATTTTATTTCAAATTTTCAGTTTAATATATTATCTCATTAATAATTAATTTCTTACACTTAATATTGAAGAGAAATTGAATTCAAAACTATTTAAAATTTATTCTAATAAAAATAATTTTCTAATGTAGTTGTTCTACATATAAAATTCCAATGATTCATTACACTCATTTAGTACACGACGCAGTTCTTATGTTAATATCGCATTTATTACGCACTAAGACAATAATAAAAAAATTCTACTTTTCGCAGTTTCTTAGAAAATCATTTCGCTAAGATCCTCTCAAGCTAACACAATTTGATATCGATGAATTGAACCCTCCCTCAATTAAAGTAATGCTCCTGAATCTCTATCAAAATATTTAGCGAATCTAAAGTCTTTCTGCAATATTAGATGTAATGTTGCAATAATGGGTTGTTATTGTGAAACTAGTGGATTGAATGCCTTTTCGCAATTTTCATATTTATGAAGGAAGCAAAGTAGGGTGCAAAATTAATACTTTGTATTAATATGATGAAAAATATGATGGTAGAAATTTAAATTAAACAGTAAGTTGCTCTTGCAGTTTGAAAGTGTTTACCTGAGAAGCATATTAAATGAAATGGGATTTTGGAATTTTGCAAATGCGTGAAAGATATAATAAGTTATGTTGTTGTTGTTAATTATGGCACTTGATGTGGGCAAGCCCCCAGCTGAATTGAGCCGAAAGGAGCTCCTCTTGTTTTTGAAGTAGCGCCAACTAGAGCCAAGAGTACGACTGAGCTACACATTCAACACATTTGCTTGCACATTCCCTTTATAATTGCGGGCACAGTCACACATCGCACAGATTGCTCACAGAAGAACAACCATGCCGGAACCGGGTTTCGAACTCGGGACTCTCAGAACACGAGGAAATCGTGCTACCTCTGTTTAATAAAGCCGGATAAAATGTGTTATAAAAGATAGTAAGTTGCCTTTTTTCTTGCAACTAATTACTCACTTATAATTCGCAAACGAGTGCTAAATTATTGCAATGCCATTATCTTCATTTTAGTATAATGTGGAATGACAGTTATCTTTCACTAAATGAATATGTGGAAATTGAGGTTTTCATAAAAATGTTTTCACAACTCTTTCAAAGGAAACTAAATATAGGATAGTTGAAAAGATTTCAGATAGTAATACAAATGAATCTTGATTTATAAATGTAAATTTTCAAAGTGTCTTTGGTTACGAGGCCTCAACAACCATCGAAATAAATTAGCAAAAGTAGCAAGAAACAAATGATAAATATCACTATAAAATAAATTATATCCTGTCATATTGTTACTAAGGAAAAAACATCTTGTCTTTCCTTCTTCTTATTGAAGTATTTTTCCTTTTTATCACGAAAGCTAACTAATATTTAATAAGCAATTAGAAATTATAATTATCATCTCCATTGAAAAAAAATACAAACAGATGTATTCTAGAATTCATTTATTCCGAACCTTAATTATGTTTACAATATTAGAAAGACATTAATTAAAAGTCAATGTCTTTGATTACTCTTAAATAACTATCACAAATGAACTGGAACTTTTTTAAAGTTCTTAGATAGAAAATAAAAGATACCAGCATATTGAGCCTGTTCAATGATGCAATGGCATTATTGCAAAAGTATATATATTCAAGCAAACGTTAAGCTAAAAAAGAGACGAGGTTTATAACATCTGTAAATACGTTAATAGTTACAGAACCAACAGCTAGACTTTACAGAATTCAAGTTACTTGCTATTAAATGAAATAATTCTATTTTGTTAAAAATAATAACAACGTGAAAATAGTCTTTACAAAAACTTATATTCATTTTTGTTATATTCTATTATCCTTTAGTCTACTGTCCTGAGTTATTTCAATTTCATTTCATACTTTATATTTCATTTAATTTAAAATTACTTTCCTCATAAGCCAATGATGGTTAAGAATCTTTAACTTAAAAAGGAAAAGAAAACTTTGACCCAAATAACAGCTATTATTTATTTGAAATGGTTAAAAAATTATGATATATTTTTCTGTATAAAAATGCTGTAGTGAAAATTCTTGCATGAATAATTCGCTATTAATTAATTAGTCAGAATTTCAAAATATCATTGTAGGTTGTTAGCCACGAGACAAGTTAGGAAAGCGATTGGCTAAAAGAAAATGGGAATAAAAGGGAATGGGAATGACACCTTTTATTATTCAAAATATTTTACGCTACTAACGGTTTCTCGTGAGTGTGTATAACTATTTCAGCAATATTTCCCCTCAGCTCTTATTTTCTCTGTTAAACTTAGTTACGCCATAGACTTTAAATCTGCACTTTTTATGTTTATTAATAACCACTACAAACAGAAATTGATTGTTTATTTATTTATTTATATATGAAGTTTCATATTAACTTTTCCTTTTTAATTTTTCAGAATTCCTAAATCTATTAAAGTTAATTCTCGTAATAAAATATAACTTCAAATTATTATGGGAATTATGTAATATTATTGCCATATTCTTTGTGCAATATCTGCAGTTATTCAGTATTATGTATGTATCTTTTTATACTTTATTGTATAGAAAAAGGTATCTACGAGATTTTTCAGTTGTTGACGTGACATTCATAGTCTTCTAGAAATGCTAGGAAAGGTAGCTGAATTCTTCCTCTCAGGGAACAAGCTTATAAATGAATTGGCAGCCGAAAACCGCTATTGACCATGCATTTTATTTTAACAAGTCAAGCTGTTACCAAATAGTTGAGATCTCCCAAGTTTGACATCGACATAATACATAATGGAGGAGATTTTTGTTGCTGAACTCATTACTGCAGGTGGTCATTTTCCCTTGCTCTCTTCTTTCTCGAAATAATAAAGCTGCTGTTATTAGACATTCATGAATATTTTGATCTCCTTCAGAAGACTTATTATAAGACTAAAATTATAATTCTAGAATAAACTAAACATAAATACGAGTTCTAGCTGTATTTCAAAAAAATATAATTCTTCACGTGAATCAACTTCATAATGCATTCTGTAGTCCTAGTTTTATATCTCTTTTTGTTCTTTCTTGTATTCTATTTATTCATCATTATTTATTGCCTTTGTCATAATAAGTTCTACTTGCTTTGCTGTACCCACAAGACATTTCTAAACCTTTTGATTTTTTTGTTTTTAAAATGCTAATTACGTTTCTAAATTTTCATGAAACTCCTATGAAATATTCAACATTTTTTTTCTCAATAATTTGACATTTTCAACGAGTCATTTGGTTGTTTTTATACAGGTTTCACATTCTTAAAGTGTTTTAAGTGCTTTTAGAGTTGATTAAATAAAGCTTCCAAACTCATAATATGTTTTTAAATGTTTTTAGGGTTAAATACATTCAAATTATAAATTTCTAATATTCGTTTATATATTTTTTCCCATTGCTTTTATTTAGTCTTCAAAATTTCACTGTTTATAATATTATTTATATTCAACTTTTATATTCCCTTATTTTTTTTAAAGATCTGGAGGTTGGAAACATTTAGCTTTTAAATACCTTTTTATTTTTAATGTTTCTAGAACTTTGATTTCCAAATATCTTGAATTTTTTTAGTGTGCTTTTAGCATTTTGAGATTGCTCTATATATTAATAAAGCACATAATACTTTTTTCAACAATGTTTTTATTTTTCTTATTATTTATAATTTTTTAAGGATTTATTTTTTGTTAATATTGTAATGCATTCTGTAATTGGAGGCTTCCTGTAAAGTTTTCATTTTTGAAGTCGAATATGAATTAAATTAAATTTTTAAAAAATATATATTTTAATTTTTTTGAAGTCAAATGCATAAGCGGAGAAGAAAGAAATAAGATGCACGTCGAAAAGATTGAAATAAGATGCTCTGGTGGGAATTCCAATCTTTTAATTTTGACTCTTTTAGCTAGAAATTGAGACTAGAATGGAAATTTTATCTTTAATTATTCATGACTGAGTTTTCAATAAATATGTGTGTTTTCTAAATACTAAATTATCGTAGTTTCTTGAATAAAAGCTTTTTTTTTCAAAAGCCTGCAGATTTGATATAATTGGTGGCATTGAGCCATATGTGATAAGACATAATTTATTGTTTATGTAAATTAAATTTTATTTGGTGGGTAAATAAACAGATTAAAATTGGGAAAATCGGATATAATCTGTTCTAACTCAAATCCTGCAAATAAAGTATATCTTTCAAAGTTGCATTTGAATTTGAAATGAACATAAGTTGTCAAAATATTTAGAAGTTTTTTTCCCTTAATGGATGTTTTATTCGAAAACTGAACTATTGAATGTTACCAAATTTATGTATAATATTTTAAATTGAAATTTAAAAATGTTGCATATTATATTTCTATATGTCATTTTATTTATTCATTCTGTTTTTATAAAAGATTGTTTTTAAATTTGTGCAAACAAAAACGCCGAAAAAATTGTAATGGTGATTATATATGCAATATCTTATCAAATAGATGAAATTTTTGTTGAAAACAATACAGTGAGGCAATTGGTCAAGCTAATATATGGATTCTATGGCAATAATAAATCTCTCATCGTATAGTTTTGAACTCCAATGATTTGTTTTGAAATAGATTCGTTATTGTGATCTTCAAACCAAAACCGTTGTTCCCAATTATACCGGAGTTTCGTCGTTAATTGGAAACACACAGCAATTGGTCCTAAGTAATTACGAACTTTCTTATAAATGAGTCTGGTTAATTAGAATGAATAAAGCATTTCGTTCTAATTTTTGAGGGAAAGCATTGCTTAATAAGCTGTTCAGAGCATGCTTATTTGCTCTCAAATAATAAAGATTTATTCACCATATCATATGATTATTTAAAATTAAAAAAGACCTTTCAAGATGCGTTCTTTTTCCCTTTTACTGATTCTGCTGTTATTTTCATAAATGTAGAATATATTATAGAACGATTTTCTAAGCATTATCTGTAGCAGTTGCTGCAATTTGAAAAGAAACAAAGTATATTCATATTGGCTCTAATAAAATAAAGTAAATTTCTCGATAAAAATATTTTTTTCTACTTTTGAAAGTGATCGATATTATTAATAAAAAAATATTTGACAAAATTCATCACCGGGAGAAACATTCATCAGAGAAACAACAATACATAATATCGAATAAAATGTTTCCTAAAAGACACATTTCAATTCCCAGAAGACAAGGAAACAATTTTGGGAAATAAATACCAGAGAACGATTTGATATTTACGGCTGCAAACGATTTGTTATGGCCGAGCTACATTGAAATAAGAAAAATGCATAAACTTGTTTTCAAGCCACGCCATTTTCCTTTTTTTTCTCTCTATTTTACTTTCTGTTTTAAACTGGTATATAAAGTAAGAACTAAAACAAAAGTACTCCATATCTAACATTATTTAATGGAGTTTAAAAGTACTCCATTTCTAACATTATTTAATGGAGTTCTGAATTTTCGGAAAGAAGATCAAATGAAAGTTTTAATTCTATTGTACTTCTTAAATATCCTTATAAAATAGTTCACAAAATCATAATGAAACAGGAAAAAATGCTAACGTAAAGTTACAGATTTAAAAAAAAATAACTTTTAACTTTACGACCTGTAATATGCCTGACTTGTTTCTTTTAATTTATTTTATTATTTCTCTTTTTTTTCTTCCAAAATAAAAAAAAGCATATTATTTGATAATGTTGTCGTGCCCACTTTTTACGACGGAAACAGGGGTGCAGTAGCTTCTGAGGGCATGCACCCCTGAGCACCCAAGGGCAGAAGTCTCAGTTCTAGCTTGTATGATGCTGAAACACACACCCACACGCTTGCACAGCCCCTTTTTATAGGGGGGGGCAAATTCACACATCTCACAGATAAAACACAAAAGAACAACCATGATCGAACCTGGTCTTACGGAGCATTAGGAAGATGCGCTACCTCTGTGCCGGAAAGCCGGCAAGCATTTTACTTATTTTTGCTTTTTAAAATAGTGTTAAGATTGCATTAAGAAATTTTGGTAATTGAAAGAAGTTTGACAAGTATTTTATATTAGCTTTCATTTTTTACAAAAGGCTAATAAATCAGATATTTCATAGAAAGAATCCAAGCAAAATCTAAAAGATTCAATTAAAGCTAAGATTAAAAAATTTAAAGAAAAGATCATGTTCTCTTCATACCAGAAGAAGAAGACATCATCATAGATATTTATATAGTTTTTCATCATAGATGCATATATATATATATATATATATATATATATATTTACGCATTAATGCACTCACATTTTGGCTATTAATATTTGCATATTTTTTCTTAGTAAATAAAATTAAAATGAGATTTAGATTGAAAATCAGGAAAAACAATTTTAAAGTTGAAAACGTCTTGTGTTGTAGATTCTTGTGTTCGTGCATTTTATCCTGATTCTTAGATTTAAAGAAATTCAATTAAACTATAACTGAAATTTTATTTGCTGTAATAGTGAAATTTTAAATCACTTTTGAAAACATGTTTAATCCAAGTACTTTAATTATTACAGGTTTTACAACATCATTTAAATATTTTTAAATTAATTTATATAGTTTAAAAATAATGATTAAAACCATTCCATATCACTTAAAATACAGTTATTCCAATATGTGTCAAACATTTTTCTCCCTTAACGTTGTGAAGAAAATAGGTTACATTTGGTTTTAGAATTTCCTGCATTAGAACGAACATTTCATAATCCCACATTTTTTGTTAGTTTTTTTTTTTTTTTTGCTCTATCTCTTCTATAAATCAAGGGATATTAAATGAATCCCACTTAATGCATTTCAAGTGTTTCAAAGCAATATCATCTGAAATAAAAAAAAGCAAAACTAGCCTTCTTTTTCTATTATAACTGCCATAAAATATTTTCTTTCCTTCCACATTTCCATTTTCCCATTTCCGCGGTTTCTTTTAAATCAATAACTGCAATTTCGGTAAGTGAAATGCATTTATTCTCACGATTCTAATTTAATTTTATCAAATAAATGCTTAGGCAAACGAAAAGGATAAAAAAAACTAAATGTCATTCAAATAAATGGGAAGGAGCTGTCTCATTTTGCATTTCTGGGTAAAGTGTTAGTTATTATTCAAATTACCATTTTCTTTGCGGTTATATTTTGTTGATTGTATAATCATGTAAAGCAAAAGCTGGAAGGGAATAAATAAGTTAAAGACGAATTTATACGCATATTTTGTCTTTAATCACACAGAAAATATAATTAACAAATTTATTTCAAGTTAGATTTACAAATTATAAATATACTAACTACTTTTCCCCACCAACTTAATCATATAGAGTTTTGGACATCTTGAGCCTTAAATTATTAATTATGACTCTCTCATTATGACTTAATATGGTTTATTCTTGAAATCAGTCTCCCCCAGTTCTATAAAAATACGACGTGGTTTAGAATTGTTCCTTTCTTTTCTAGTTAAGAATGGGTTGTGTTGTCTCTTTTCCATATATTATTATAACACATGATATAAAACTCAAGACGATGATCCTTTTTAAAGAGCAACTTTTCAAATAATCTTTGGATATAGATACCTCAATATTTCTATTAGTCATAAGTATCAATATATTAAAACATTTTTCTTTAGTTTATTTTAATATCTAAAAAATCATTTTAATCTTGTTATTGCTTTAATATATTAAATAACGAAATTGAAATTATATATAATTTCTATATATAGTTCTTATATATATAGTTACTATACATAGAATATATATAATTTTTTAAATTTAGTTATTATTTACTTTTTAGTATTCTGTTTATGATTCCTTAGCAAATGATACGGTTAGTATTATAAACATAATGATGATAATTGCCTTTCAAAATCAAAAACTGAAATTTCATTATTATTTTTTTTAACTTTTGGTACAAATATTTGTTTTAGTGGGACTGAAGATACTAAAATGCTATATTATTTGCATAGAATATATATAAGCACACAATAATTGAAATCTTTGGCGCTTTAAGAAGAACGCAAAAAAAATTCAGGTGCATAATTTCATATTTTGAAATACATAAACAGAAAAACCATGTGAAATATTCTTGAAATATTTAAATGTTATAAAACCAGAATGACCTGTTCTTTAACTCTAGCAATATTTTGAATAACATTTAATTGTATGTTTTTAATTAACACATTATTTGTTAAATGGATAATTTTGCGGTATGAAGATTTAATCACATTAATTTATTGAAATAATAAATGATGAACATTATTATAGAAGAAAGCTGCTTATGAATAAAAACTATTTTATAGTGTAAACAATTATTGAATATAAAATAGTTGATAGTATAAAAACACTAGTAAAATATTTGATAGTATAAAAACACTAGTAAAATACTTGATAGTATAAAAACACTTATGAAATATTTTATAGCATGGACTAAACTTATTAAGGAGAGTGTGTATTTATATTTTAGGCTTTTAGATATTATTTTTCTTGGATAACTCAATTATTACAATTTAGTTCATTTAAAATTTTATGCATCTGCCACCATTTTATACATATGCGGAATCTAATATTTTTTCGAAATTCCGACTCTTTCTTTGTGCGGTTTTAAGTTACAACTTAAAATAAAGATTAAAAGGAAATCTGCTATGCATATTTCAATGTATCATGCCAGAACATAATATCTTAAACGGCCAAGCAGCACCAGCTCGTGCAAGTAAAATTGGGTTTTTATTCATTTTAATTGTTTCATTGATTGAGTCACTTTAATATTGCAAACGATGCAAAAAACTTTGTGTCGCATTCATTGTTTCAAAAAATATTTCATTTCCAATTTCTTTCATTTCATATAATCGCGTGCATAAAATGACATTTTCCCAGGTTTTATTTGCTGTAGTCATTAACTTTTTTTTTTAAAATCAGAACATTTGTAAATGCAATGGCATCACGTTGATTTTTGTTCATTTTGACTTTTTATTCATCACGTTGTTGAAAGCTGATTTTTTAAAATTCTCGTGCAGATAATAAAATTCTTATTTTTCATCTATGGATTTTTGTTGACGTTCATTCCCAAAATAACATCATATTCTGCCATGATAAAAAGAGTAAAGTAAGAAAGAGTATGAGTAAAAAATAATAAAAATGAAATAAAAATTACCAAACTAATTTATACTAATTTTACAAGCTATAAAAGTTCAAATAGCGTTAAAATTAGAGCATACATAGTACCAAACTAAAATTACCATTTATCATCCGTTACTAACCATAACTATTCAATTTATTGTTCTATACGAACAGCTAAACATTTAAAAAAATAAATGCGTTTTATATTAACGCCTTGATTTTTTTTAAATGTGAAACACAACCACATTTTATTATATACCATAAACAAAATTTATCTAAGAGTTGTGAACAATGTATTAAGAAGTGAATTGAATCCAGTTTTACATAGATATTAGGAAAAAAGTATCTTTTCGCATGTAACTAAGATATAACTTTTATCTAAACATTTAATTAAACGGATTTTTTTTGCATTTTTTGTACACGAGATAAATTTTTTACTTTACTGAAATACTTATGAGATTTTGAAAAATCCGGAATTCTTAGTCCCGAATAGAAAGTTTGGATGAAAATCTGAAAAAGGAAAACTTTTTATCTGTCTTCAAATGAAAAAGAAAAAGAATGAAGCGATGGATTGGAAAACACACCAGACGACTACAAAAGAATTTCGATATGTTCGAAAAACACACCCTCCTATTGACGGTTTGACCTACGGATAACCACATCAAAGTTAGAAAAAAAAATGGCATGGAATAGAACGGAAAAAAATTAAATTCTATGATTAAAATCAGGCTATTCACTTCCATAGTTCATCATTTTCTTATGAACTTATCAAAGTGCTGTTTATCTTTAAATCATTTCTATTTTGCAAAAAGAATTTTTAAAAAATGCATGGGTATATATTCTATTTTTTTTTCAAAAAAAAAAAATAATCCTCGTTTGAAAGATTTACTTTTAAAAAATGTACTTTTAATGAATATGAATTAAATCAGTTACAAAAACGTATCGAGATGTAACTTTGCTTTAGTTCATGTGAAGAGGTCTTGTATAATGTTTTGAGTGTGATGAAATGAAACATTCTTTCATTTCAAATAAGTGGATAAAATAGGAGAAATAATTTTTGGGTTTTGAGCATATGAATACAACAGCTCCGTAGGATGCGATTAACGTAAAACTCATTCTTAATAATAGAGTGCCATGCATACAATTACCGTTGATATAAGAATATAGAAAATGTAATTCTTGATACGAATGCCAATATATAGTCAACAAGAGGGATTTTCATTTATCCAAAAATGGAAAGTCGGACAATGATGTAGCAGTTGCATAAGGATAGCTCTCTAACATTTAATTAAAAGAAGAAATTCAAAGGTGAACATTAGGAAAATAAGTTCAGATCCGTCACCTTAATTTTTATACCCATGATTAGAATATTTGGTGTTCACAAAATTGGTATATTGTTTAATTTATATGAACAATTAATTAAGTTTTAAAAAATAACAGTTAGATGTTATTGAAAAAGAAAACTTTAGAATATTTCATATTTACATTTCTTCGACTTGGATTCATACATTTAGTAGCAATGAAATAAAAATTAATTTTTGATAATGCTCAGTTTGTGAATAATAAATCCATCTCTTAAAATTATTAATTTCCTTAATAATTGTAAAAATATATTCTGATGATACAAAATGATATGAGACAATATAAAGTAATGCAAAAAATTATAAAATGTTAGAAGTTAATACGATAAATAAAAGTTATTTCCACATAAAATTAAATGTAATTATTTAAATAAATATTATTACAGTATTTTTTGCATGATGTCACGAAAGTATTATATAACAAATATTAATGAATTTGCATAAAAATTTTCTCTGCCAAATCAAAAATGCAATACATTTCCTCTAACAATCATTACTTATTTCGTTTGTTGATTCAAAATCGTGGGATATTAAACACATTTTGCCTGAGATATTTCTAATGTTTTAAATAATAACTCTTTTATTTTCGTCTCGGCTTCCCATAAAATATTATCTTGCAGCTTTTCCGGCTGCGTTCTTCATGGCTTTTTTAATCGATAGTCTGCAATTTCGACTAGTGAAATAAATTTCTTTTCTCGAATTCAGTTTATCAAATGCAGGTTTGAAAAAAAACAGAAAGATATAAAAAATGCTGTCAATTTAAATTGATAAAAGCTATCTTATTTTGCATTTCTCGATAAAGTGTAAGTGATGATTCTCAAAACTATTTAATTTTCCCCTCTTTTCGATGAATTGCGTTATAGAAAGTGTAATAAAAATAAGAATTTAAAAGAAAAGTACACTTCCTTGAAAATTTATTGCTAAATGGAAAAGAAGGGAAATTTTTCTGGCTCTTTTTCAGTTGGAAAAAATTACCCCTGAGAAAAGAAAAAAAAAGTTTCGAACATTTAGATCAATATATCATATCAAGATAGAGTTTTAAAGGGATTCGTTTTCCAAGATTATTTCAGAAGGTGCATGACTAAAATACTATTCTTATTTATTTAAATTTGAATTCTATTGCAAAAATGTGAACATAATACATGCATTTGTAAAAATTTGAGCAAGGTATACGCATTGCAAAAATTTGATTGTGATATATGAAATTTCAAATATTTGAATATAAAGTAGATATAATTTAAATCCCGTTTACGTTCTTAATAAGTAACCTAAGTGATTTCTTTTGCTGCAATGAAGAAGATCTATGCGATATTTCATTCATTTCACATCAGGATTTGTTTGCAGTTATTATTTCTTGGTTTAAAGCAGCTTACAATTTCTGCACAAGATTATCAAAGTCTTCTAAAATTATTTCTTTCCATATCGGTTCGATGAGATATGTTGAACATTTTGTCTAATTATCTTCTTCGTGTGCAACGATGAACTGAATTCTCTTCACTTGGTAGTAAAAGTAAACTACCATTAGGATATTGTCAGTCTAGATAAGAGCAATTATTGAACATTTATTAACTACACAAGCTAGTACTTCCTTTTATAATTTGCGCAAATCCTTTTTTAACTATCTTCATTTACAATGAAGTTATAACCATTATAATCAGGGTAATACTTTGAATTACCCTGAATGTATACGTTTTATTTTATAGCTATCAAAGACACAGTAAATTTGTTATTTCAGGATGATATCTTTGTGATAGGAAGCCATTTATCGCAAGATCAAATCTTAGGATATAACTTAACAGTGGCAGCTCCATAAATCTATTACTTAAGCTCCATTTCCGACATGGCATGTTGAGATCTTCTGTTAATGCTTCAATGAGTAATTACATTAACCGTAAGATATTTATTTGGAAATCTCAGGGAAAACTGCATTTGCTTATAGTATATGCTTGAGTTGATAACTTCATACAGAATTTTCTCTGAAAGATCAATATTTCGGAAGATAGAAGATGGAAATCGAAACCTCATCTTACTTGCGTTATTAAATTCTCATGTGATTAAGATTCCTTGATATATTATGATTGCTCATAGACATTGAATTTTGAACCAAGTGTCTTAATGAGATGAGGCTCATAAACTGATGTGATTTCTATAAGCTGAGTTGTATAAATGCCATAATGCATATAATTCAATTGGAATACAATTATAATAGAAAAACAGAATATGATTTTCTGTTAAGTAAGATATTTTATGTATAGAAGAAGTTTATAACATTTTTGAATAATTTTATTTAATAAATATCATGAGGATTTTAATATTTTTAATAACTATGAAACATATACCGCAAAAAATATACTTTGCTTCTGTTTAAGACTCAATAATTACCTTATAACAATAAACTCATTTTTATAATTTTTTTTATTTAAATATATTATTAAATGTATTTTTTTAAAAAAAATTCATAACAATTTGCTTTCTTTTAATCAAATGAATTTAATTGTTTCATTACACTTTCTGCCCACTTATTTATCTGAAAATGTAAGCTATTAAAAAAGAAACTATGTTTTATTAAAACCTTAATCATCAAACAAATACAGGTTTTCACATTTATTAACATAATAAAAAATTTATACTGACATTCTCTATCTAAACGCATAATATTCTTAGATAATTTTATCACAATTATGTTTTCTGACTGAAACTAGGAAAATTGGAAGCATTAATTATAATTCTCTTGTTGCGTTTCTTTATGTTTTTTTTAAAAAATAAAATGAATTATTTATTTAAAAGTATCTGTTGTTTTAATTTCATAAAATCTCTTCATTACAAAGTTTTCAAAATGCTTTTCTTCTTTTCCAATTAACAAGATAAAAAGTTTCAAAAATTCTCGTCAATTGGTTCATTTGCTTGTAATACAAACGTATATTTCGCCTTCAATATATATATATATATATACAAAATAAATATATTTTTGAGAAGAATATATTTTTCAAACAAAAGTTGAAAAGAGTTTAAAAATAAATTAAGACCATTAGTAATATTTTCTGAACTATTGCTTTAGTTTAATTTTTTTCCTAATTTAAAAAAAGAGGTTAAAAATAGGGTCCTGTTTTAAATAGAGAATTTATTTATCAAAATTATATTGAATATTTGTAATATTTGTTTTTCATTTCAAAAAGCAAAAACATGATGATTTTTTAAAATTTTTTATAGCTTTTCAAAAGTTATAAAAGTGTTATTAAATTTTAAAAACCGTTAATTTAATTAATTTTGGATAAAACTAGTTAATTATTCGAATTTAAAATTTGTAATCGTTAAAATTATTTTTTATTTTGTGTTCAATCAATAGACTAGAAAGAGAAATTGAACATTTAAATGTTGTTTAAACATTCAATTAAAACTTTTTGTTCTATTTTAAGAAATTACAAACTTCTAATTAAAATTAACTTCGCAAGCATAACTCCGATATATTTCTAACGAATTCCAATCTATAATTTGCCATTTTTAGTTCAAATCAGTTTTTTTACTGTCAACTTCACGTATTGAAGTCAAGATTCCGAAGTTTAGTATCTTTGTAACTGTCAATTCCAAAGGATACATTAAAAATATTAAGGGAGATTCTAACCTCTAAATCGTCAAATTGCATCGAAATACTTTTTTTTTCTAATTGATTTGACCATCTTCTGTGCATAAGGAAATTTTATTCATGAAAATTTCATTTAAGCTTAAAAAATTTACTTTACATAACTTTATATATTAAATATATATTAGGTCAGTTTTAAATTTCCGATTAATAACTGCAACTAAATCTAAAATATTTGACGAAAACCAGAACAGACGAAGTCCAATCTTAGGTTGATAGGAATGAAATTTACTGTACTATCTTGATCTTCCAGAAAGCAAAAAGAATTTTTTGTTTAAACATGAACTTTATTCATAAACATTACGCTGAATGATTACCCTCAAAATTTCATATCAATTTTATATCAGATAAGGCAAAGCAAATAATTTTTTTCATGATATTTTGATTCTAAAATAAATAATACTTCCATTATTTATTAGATATAACGTATTATTATAAATTTATTTTATATTAGATCTTGATATAATAGA
>JAOUZG010026054.1:1652935-1667194 GCA_026289955.1 Argiope argentata
AGGCATAAAAATATGGCTGGCTACTAAAAAGTTTACTTTTATGATATTTTCCTGATATTATTCATGTTTATTTTAGAAGTAAATACTAACCATTGTGAATTATAGTGTTGATCCATGTTTTCTGAATCAAGGATTTTTAAATAGAAATACTTCAGTTTTTTAAAGATTGGCAATTTTTTTGTGAGCACTTATGACTTGCTTGATTCTATTAAAAGCAAATACTTTACAATAATAATGTAATATACTTAATATACATGTTGACTTAACTGTTTCTGGGATATAACAATTTAAATTAATCAAATTATCCTATATTCAAATTAATTTAATTAACAAAGCCCACACTGTTCATAAATTTGTCTTTTCAAAAAGTCAATTTTTTTTGAAGTATGCGTTTTACTTTTAAAATATTTTTCGGAAGCATATTTTTTAATGCTTACTATTTTTGGCAATGTTTTATAAATTTCTCAAGTTAACCAACCCATTCTGTAATCGATATAAAGAATTATTAATTATAATTATCATATATCCCATTAGAAAATTCAATTTTAATGGCAACTAGTAAATAATTGTTTTCATATTTTCCATTAAAATTGGTTTATTCTTCGTGACTCCAGATGATAACTCTATATCCAAAAAATTGTTCACGTTTGAATCAATGATCGGTTATTTTATTTTGCATTCCATTCTTAATATATCAAAAGAAATTCGATTGAAAGATCATAATATACTTTTAAAGATATCATCTAAAATAAAAATCTTTTTCTATCTCTATTTACTCTTACGGATGGAAAAAAATTATTATTTTTACATTTAACTTATTTTGATTTTTTACACTTTAGTGATAACTTTGTATTTGATAATCTGCAGTTTTAAGGTGAAAAACAAATTCTTTAAAATTCAATTTCAAGTTATCTCATAATAGTTTAAACAAGAAAAAAAACATTATGTCGACATCAGTAAGAGATGGAAGATTCCATTAACCAGGCGAATAATGAAAAGAATTTTTCATTCTCTATTTATTTGTCCAATATATTTCATTGTTTCAAAATTGGACACTATTTTATCAAGGTTAAGAAATGGTCATACCCAATTCCCCTTCTAGTATATGCAAATTTAAAAGGTGCAGCATGAATACATTGAATTATGTCTGCGATTCGAAAAATATTTAAATTCAATTAGAATACTGAATTAAAAACATAACGCAACGAACTTCTCTAAAAACTATTAAGCAAAATAGTGTACGCAAAAGCAAATAGCCATTTATTATGTGTAATCACAAGACAGCTTTCTCATGCCACTTCTATTTAAATAATGCATAGAAATAAATCTAAACTTAAAACTTTCTGTATCAAGCTTCGAGAATTCTTTAAAAAATGATTAGAAGAAATATACAACTACTTTTATTAAATTAAAACAATGTGGCATAACGCATTAAAATTTATCAAAATAATTTTATAAAAATAGTTAGACAAACGCTTACAGTCTTTCAGATCTCTATAAAATATATATTTTTTACTAGCAAATCCAGCAAGATGATTATTTAAACATCAAATTTGCTCTAACGTAAAAGGGATTTAAATATTAATAACTAATGAATATTTTAAAAGAAAGTCAAAAATTAATAAATAAATGGGAACATAATATAATTTAAAGCATAATTTAAGTAATTAAATTTTTGAGTTTTTTATCTTTAATTTTTAATTTATTAATTTTTAGTTTATTATCTTTTAATATCATCATTGTAAGAAAAATTAAAATATATTTGAAGGAATTTTTAATCATTTCCTTCCAATCAATTTTACAGAGACTAAAGGTGACAGTACACATTATTTTAAATCTCTACAAATAAAGTTTCATAATTCAATATTTTTCTTCCAGAAGTGAGCCGCATTTCAATTCCAAAAATATTGGTTCTAGCAAAACCGCCATTTTCATATCTTAGAAATCTATTTTTAACAATCTCTTTAAATAATATACCATAGAAAAAATTATATATTAATGAATTATTTTGTACACCAATTACAGCTTATTATTCTAAAGACATGAACCTTAATCAATAGAATAGACATCGAATATTCGAAGATATTAGCTAGCTAAAGAAATCAATAAGAAAAAAAAAAACTCTAAATAACAAAGAATCCATATTCAGAGAAACCAAGATTTCTGGTTATCAATTTTTTATTTTTATTTTAATGATAAAAAGTTTGTATGTACCAAATATTGACAATATGATTACTAGTTCTTTTACATTACGAAGACTTTTCGCGCATTTTTCCATAAAATCGTATCGTTTTAAATCATTAAAATTTTTTAATTAAATTTTTTCAAATGCCCTAAAAATTCTTTTTAATTTGTAATTTTTTTTGCTTGAAGATTAAATATTCATTTTGAAATATATAATATGTTTATATATTATTGTATCAACACACATTTATACTAAAAAAAAACAGAAAAATTGACATATAAAGTGTTAAAACATTAAACTTTTTTTAAATTTAAATTTTGTAGGATAAATGTTTAATTTTTTAGGATAAATATTTTAAATAAATATTTAATTTTCTAGGATAAATATTTTAAATAAATATTTCTTTATTTCGCCATTTTTAGTTTAGTTACTGAATAACCATTAAAGAATGCCTGTTTTGTTCATTGCATATCGCTTTAAAAAGGATTTACTTTTTTATACAATAAAGAGTAATATAAAGTAAATAGTCAGATAATTTTTTTAAGTAAATAAAAATCATTATTACTTTTAATTTTACTTTAAAACTTTCTTCAGTTAAACTATATTAATAAATGGGATTCATAAAAAATAATATTGTTGCTAAAACCTGCTGTTTTATCTAGGTATTGAATAACATATTTTCGTATTCAATAACAGAATAACATATTTTCGTTTTCGTATGAGGACTATCATCTGGTGAAGAAAAAAACCTTTAATATATTTTTTACATGAGAATCTAAACTTTTTGAAAATATTAAAAAGAACTGATTTTTACTATGCAATTATTTGGCAATCGGGAATAGATCGGGAGTGTAAACTTTGTTTTATACACGAATCAGTGGCAACTGTATTTTCAAGCTATTGCATTTGGAAATATAAATAGTGTAGTTTAATTCATTAGCAAACTATAAAATTTCTTGTAATAGGAATTTGGTAATGAAAAATGGGGAAAAAACGGAATGGACACTTTTTTTAGAATAAATTAAGATTAAATATTTGTTGTCATTATCCCCTTTAAAAGATTTCTGTAAATCTTGGCGAAGTAATTATCATCTGAGAAAAACATGTTAAAATTTATACTTCTAAGAGAGAAAGAAAAGACATTCTTGGATTTTTGTGTTGTATTCTTGATTATTTCTCTCAGTATACAACAATGTAATTGCTGATTCTTCTTATTCACATGTTATTTTTACAATATAAAATGAAATTGTAAAATAAAATCAATTAAATTATCAAATATAAATAAAAAAAATCAATGGCTGAGATTATTTCAATGGAATTTTACATTTTAAGCTCCATTCTTTACTACATCGAAAAAATTCCCCACATAATCATTCAAATATAATTAAAACGAAAAAAAAAATCACATTTAAAATCGATGAAAGCGTTTTTTCTCCTCAAAGAACATGATCATTAAAGCTTAAAAAGATCTTAGAGCAGCATAAAATTTCTCAGTAATATACATAAAAATGATACAATAATGCAACATTATCATCAACGTCTTCGCTGGCATTAAAGCCCTTCAGCAAGGTTTCACGTTTATGAGGGGAACATCAAAGGCAGTAATGGTAATGCCGTAAGTCATTGTGATAAGCATTTTTATTGCACGAATCCAAATCTACACGCGAGTCTTTCTTGAGTTTAAAACTGCTCTTTTTAAGAGCATTTCCTTAATAACCTTACTGATGGAATCATGAACTATCATTTTTGTGTATGGGGAAAGAGAGTGTCTCTAATCTTAATTTAAAAGAAGCATCTGGAAAAATTTTAAATTTCTTTAACCATTTGTATAAACATTTATTCTGTGGAAAGTACGTATTATGGTATAATATCATTGAATTATTTTGACTTAACATTATATTTTTATTATATTACTAGCCGCCTTTGGCGACCAGTCGGTTCGCCAATATTAATGCCAACTAAAGGGTTAAATCATTTTTTATATAACTTGGTCTCATAATAAGTTTTTCAGCAAAATATTTTTAAGCTTCAAATTTTGATAATCATATAATTCACTCATACTATTATGTAGGCCTTAAGCAGTCCTGATTTTTGCACTCGCATCTCTCTCTGATTTTTTATCAGTGCACGCAAAATTCACTTTTAAATTAAAGTGGAAAGGATGCAACTTCAATTAATATAAAGACCTTTTTACTCAATCAAAGCATGTCTTTAAATAAAACTATGAACTGAAAGCAGAATAGTCCGACATTGAAGTTCAATACAGAAATTGTAACATTATAATTTTTTTTATAATTTATTAGATCTCAAGGAATTATTCAGCTAAAATTTCACAGGTTAATTGAAACTTTCAGTTTTCAATTTTATTTTTAGATGTATATAAATGCTCTCAATAATATTTATTTTAGGTTTATAAATATATTTCAAAAAATTATGGTTTAAATTCCTTTGGTCTTATAGATTCATATTTGTAAAATATTCTTAATATTTCAACTTCTAAATAAATAAATAAGCACTTTTATCTTCTTTAAATCTGGCTGATTTATTCAGTTCTGAATATTGCAAGTTTAGAACAATCATTATCATAACCTAGACCAATTATTCTAGAGTAACACTGTTTGGCTTCTTTGATATCTTGATAAAGTGATCTAAAATCTCCAGTTTATATCTAATAGTTATGTTGAAATTTTCATAGATCGATCAGCTTTGATGATTAATTTAGTTGATAGGAATGCCACTTTTTTATTTAAGAACTTATTGTCTCAAGAAAATTTTGTTAAATATGATTCACATGGCAGATGATGTATGTAAAAATTTAATTCATCAGCCTTTTTTCCCTAAAACTATAGTTATATATTTAGTTGAACCAATTGCTAAGAGATTTATGTCTCTCCCAAAAATATTAAGAAATTAGATGTTGGGCTCCGATTACAGAAGATGCCTTGTAGAGGTTAAGCCATATTTGCCTTAAATAAAATTGTTTAATTGGATTAGTAATATATGTATAGTAAAATATCATAGAAAACGTTTCCATCCATTTATTTTCCAAAAATATCATGTTTCATTTTGTACAGACACGTGCCGAAAATGACATTTTTATATGTTTAATTTGGAATGATAGTTGATTTATTTTTTCTCGTCAGAGAACATGATATTGTTTTGGTAGAAAGTTTTGATGTTTCCGAAATATGCGGGTAAAAATAGTTTTATATGCTTTTACAAATTTTGAATTGTTAATTATTACGTATGCTTGTTTGAAAGAAGATGCGTTTTCAAATAACTGACCTACTTTTACCAGTATAGCTTTAATATTACGTTACTTCGTTGAAAGAAGATGCGTTTTTATTTCGCATGATTCATTAAAATGCGGATATAAATTACAATCAATAAGGCGAATTCTTTGATTTGCACAAAATATCTTCTTCACATAAATAAAAGTAACAATTCAAAACATGTCTTATAGTTTAAATTTTTTTAAAAAAAAAAGAATGCAAAAATATTTTACTACTACTGATTAGCAATTGCTTTTTGTTCGTCGTTTCTTTGAAATGACGTCATTTTCAAAGTTCGTTAAAGGTTTCTTGCTTTTAAATAATTAATCTCGCTCTCAGAAGATTATCGTTTGGTGCTTTTCTGTCGCACTTTTGTAATATATTTTTATTTTGTATTTTTATTTACTTTAATTCTTTAATTGAATTAATAATTTTGATATTGCAAACGATCAAGAAAAATGATCATTTCCTATTTGTTTTATTTCATATAATCACGTGACTATTTTTTTATTTTATTTTTGGTAGTAATTAACTTTTTTTAATCAGAACTTCTGAAAATGTGATGGCAACATTTTATTAAAAGATGATTTTTTTTGAGATCCTCGAGAAGATAAAATTTTATTTTTATTTTATTTTTGCGAAATAAATTGTTGAAAAAAAACGATTAAATTAAATGTTTAAAAATTCATTAAAAATAGAATTTTAATTCGTAGGTCAAAACATTAGTATCATGGAAAAGCTAATTTTTTGAGCTTTAACGTGATGCAAAAATCAATTTTGTGCCGTAATATTTTCGGAAGTTATAGCGAAAAAACGTTAAAATCTGGCTTATTTTTAATTAATTAAAATTTTAATTAAAAATTCAAAAAAAGGGCTCAGAGGTGCACATTCCCGGCACACAAGGTATAGATATACCAAATTTGGTATCTGTAGGTCAAACGGTCTGGCCTGCAGAGCGCCAACAGACACACACACATTGTGCTTTATTATAAGTAAAGATGAAGAGAAGTTACATTTTTCAAAAGGATATGTGAAAAAATTTGCTTTAAGTAAATAAATTTATTCAAAATGTCTTAATATTTTTCTGAAAATTTCTATAAAATTCTTCTGTTTTAATTTGGATGTATTTAAGGAAGCAATTTACTTAAAAAATAAGCAAGCAAGGGAAATGAAATTACATAATTTTTATATGCAACAGTTTGCCTTTTTTATGTATAGCTTCAACATATTGGTATTGTAGATTTTTTTCTAAAATATATTATTGTTATAGGAATTTTTGACAGACATTAATTCACACCTTCATTTTAGCACAACACAGATAGCTGACAGTTAAAAAAGTAAATTCTGATTGTCAATGATATTTTTGAGAGATTAATCGATGGGACCTAACATAGATTATATTTTCATATTTGCAGCGTTAAAAAAGGAATATTTTCCGTGATTTCATTGCAGTAGCAGTTTCTTTATTTGAGAATAATTATCTGTGATTACAATGAAAAAAAATTAGCACACCATGCTCATATTTGTGGTTGTTGTTGTTGTTACTAATACCAGATGGCCCAGCAGTGCTAGACCATCTCCATAAGACCTAATGTTTCCAAATAGTATACAAACGAAACTGAGTCTTTGAGTATGTCAGGCTTTGCCAAATTTAGACAATTTAAAATACGAGTGGAAGAAGCTGGAGCGCTCTTACACCAATGACAGTGCGGCAAATACTTTTGTGCCAGGTGAAAAGTGTGGCTTTTAATAAGTCCGCTGATAAATCGAGAAAGGGCTATATTTTGTACTTAGCTTACCACTCCTGGTTTGGAGGGCCCCTCCAGGGCAATCTCTAACGTACCAGGAGTTATTCGAATGTACACGCCAAAGCATTTTTGTATCCACTTTTGCAATTGAGGAAATATCTGAAGTTGGACATTACCAGCTTCATTAGAAGTAGCCGCCACAGCAAGGGCGTCAGTTCTCTCGTTGCCTTCAAGTCCGATGTGGGAATGCTCATATCTAGTTGAAATGAGCTGCCGAGGAAACATATTTCATAGAAATGAAATAATGATTAGCATAAAGGTCTCAATGGATTTAAGATTATTTCAGAAATTGTGATTTATTTATCCCATTTATTGACATATTTTCCTGTATTTAAAGAAAAATCTAAGTTCTAAATATAAATGATCTTGAGATAAGAAGTTAAATAAGATTCATTTCACTGGATGTCATTGTAGGCCTTTACACTTTATAAAAAATTATTTGAATAAAAATTTAAAAATTAATTTGAATATATTCTAAACATGTTTATTTGGCCTTTGCATATTAATATCATCAATAGAGCTAATATACATTATCATAAATTTTAAAATAATTTTTAAAAAAAAGAGATCTTAAATTTACATTTTGGTAAAACAGTTAGGTTTAAATTTGGGATGTTGGTATTCTCCATTGTAAAGTAAGCATTGTGGTTAGGTAGTGAATTATAAATTGTAGAATAATAGTATCATTAAACACGTATGAGTAATATATTAAAATTATTTATTCAAAATAAATTTTCTAGAACTTTTTAAAAGAAAAATTAATATAGTGTATGCCTACCAAATTATTGCTAATTATTCACTGGTATATGTTGTTAAATTTCTTTATTGAAAATAAAGGAAATAAAGAAGAAATTGATAAATTTTCAAATAATTTGAACTTATTTAAAAATTTAGATTTTTCAAATCTTTTTAATTTTAATTATTTTATTAATAAAACAAAAAAATACCTAGAATTGACTGGAAAAAATACAAACATTAGAAAAAGAACTGCATTGTGTAGCACTCTCTTTTTCCCCTACCGTAGGATTCACTCAGTACACGCCGCCCTCTGGTGTGTGCTTAGAGAGACAATCAGTGAAGCCTCTGTATTCGTGTTGTGTTGACGTGTTTTCTTCACTCTCTGTTTTGTGTTTGTGTGTAACGTAACCGTATATGTTTTAAAATAATAAATCAATGTTACACAAAAAGGCCTATCTTAATTAGAACCCACCAACCACCGGTCACATTGGCGCCCAACGAGTTTAAATTGCGTTTACATTGACGCCTAGCATTGAATTGCGCCCTCCGCATTGTCGCGCAAGCGTGCTTTAAATTTCGGCCTTCAAAAAACAGAGTAAAAGTTCCGAAAACAGAGGTTTGGCTCAAATTTTTTTCAGGTAAAACCAATTCGAATGCACACCCTGTGCAAGATCATTGGATTAGGTTAATTCCCCGCCCTGGAGGAAAAAGGCTTTCTATTGCTAAACGGATGGGATAGATCCCATCGTTGCTTCATTAAATGATAAGTACTTCTTTTGTTTCAATTTTTGAGTACTTTATTTCTTTAGCCATCCTGGTAAAGAATGAAATGCTAATTCATAAGTGTAGAAAAAAAAAAAATTTGTTTTAACTTAATTTGCCACACCCCTGGCATATGTACACTAATGTTGTATAAAACTCATGATGTAAGAGTCAATTTAAAGTCTTGTAAAAGCAGTTCTTTAGAAGCTTTCCTCATATTTCTGTATGTATATTTTCTATTAGTGTTATATTTGTTTGAAAAAATGTTTCTTTCAACCTAATAATCTATAGTTTAAGTTTCATTCGGCAGTTTCGGTTTCGGAACGAAACGCAAAGGTTGCTCTTTTGCGTAGCCATAATACGACCCGCCAAATGTCTGCTTCCCCCCCCTTCTATCGTTTCGCTTTTTGGAATATTAATGTGATACACCGGATGCAGAAAAATAAGCTGAATGATTCATTTATGATATATTAAATGAGTAGTATAACTGGCGTAAATAAATAAAATAGAAAGGAAAGATCTTTTCCGATTGTGGTTTCAAAGATTTAATGTGTGTATATATATAAAAAAAAAAAAAAAAAAAAAGTTATCATTATTTCTGTCAGCACTGTTCTGTGTTTTATTTTTAAGCGCATGGTATTGAAAATTTATATATTCTTTTTCCTTTTTATGAGTATTCGTACAACTTTTCATTATTATTCTTGATTTGATTATTCTTTAAGAAATGACATGTTCTTTTAATAAATTTTGGTAAATATTATTTTATTGAAGAATTAAATATAATCAATGGAAATTTTAAAATGTTATGATAACTTTCTAGAAAATTCATAAGGTTTAACCGATTACAATAATTTAAAACTTTATATTGTTATGAAATTAATATTATCTTTGATGAATCTTGTGCATTTGTGTTAAATTTTGTAAATTATTTAGTGATTGCAAGTTTTCTTTTATACTCTTAAATTTCTTTTAAATACAATGTAAAAGACGTGATTTTGTGAACAACGGAAAGTAGTGCCTAAACCTAACAACAAGGATGAGTTTCTTGGGTAAGGGTCTTAAAGCCGATCTCATCTTTGTGGCTGAAGAAATGGGTATTGAAGTCCCGAAAGATGCGCGTCTCCCCGACATTAAAGACTTGATAATACACAGTAAAAACTACGATGAAGACTTTGTTCGAGAATTCCTAAATTCGGTGATCGGTGAAAGGATTGCCGCAAAAGAGGAAGAAAAAGTTTCTCGTGAAAACGCGTTTAAATTGGAAAAACTTCGTTTGGAATTAGAAGTCCAAAAACTTGGACAGCTGTCGCCTTCAAGTTCAGTCGTTGCATCACCAAATCAACTAAATTTACAACTTAAGAGTCTAATTCCTGAGTTTGACCCTCAACAAGATGACATGTCACTGTTTATCAATGTCTTTCAAAGACAAATGAAATTTTTAAAAATAGATAAGAAAAATTGGGTAGCATATTTACTTGGCGTCCTGCCAAATGAAGTTGTAAAAATTATTTCTAGAGAATCTGAGGAAAAAGCTCAAGATTTCGAACATATAAAAGCTATGCTTTTAAAAAGATATAAATTAAACGCAGAGAAATTGCGACATCTTTTCGCAACTCATAGAAAAAACCCAGAAAAATCTTGGAAGGATTTCCATTTTGAGTTAAGAAATTACTTTGAAGGATGGTTGGAGGAACTGAATATCCAGGACTTTGATAAGCTGAAGGACTTGATGATCCTCGATCAAATGAAAAAACGTGTCCCTCCTGAAATAAAGGACCATTTCTTGGATGTATGGTGTGAATGGGTCACTCCCGATGACCTAATAGAGAAACTGGACACCTACGACAGTCTGCGCCCAAACAGTAAAGAAACACAAGCTTACAAGTCGGAAAACTTCAAGAAACCAGCTGATTATGGAAAATCAAATAGATATAGGACTTTTAACGCTAAAGGCCCAAAGTTTCGAAATGAACACAATCCTGATCGACTGGCTCTGTCTGGGATTCCCAGTCAAAATAGGCGGTATCCCGGGGTTCGCAGTCAAAGTAGGAGGGACTCCATTAACAAAGACAGAGCACACGAACGAAATAATGAAAGACTTGAAGATGACAGAAGACCCCTGAACTGTTATGGTTGTGGAGCTCCTGGAATAATCAAAGCAAAATGTCTTACATGCAACCCAGCATTGAAAGTAAACCCTGATGTATCGTCAAGTCTCAATCATATGAACTTTTACAGTTTTTCAATGGAGGATAAACAAATAAGCATCATTGATATCACTGTCTGTGACACTCATGCAGCTGTTTGTGCCGACACAGGTGCAACACATTCAGTAGCTGGAGAAAAGCTATTTGAACTTCTTAAGAAGAACGGCTTGAAATTCAAAAGCCAAGTTATAGATATGACACTAGCTGATGGCCAAATTCAGAAAACGGAAATACTCACTACAATTGTCGACATTACGGTTAAAGGTAAAAGTATTCCGACAGAACTCATTGTATTGAAAAACGCTCGAGGAAACAGAACTCTTCTAGGTGTTGACTTTTTGAGTAAAGCAGGAATCGTCCTAGATCTCTGCAACAGGCATTGGTATTTCTCGGAATCTCCGCGAATCAAATATGATTTTATTAAAACACCACCTGACATTAACGCTCTGCTGGCAGTTCCTACTACTCCAAATCCCTGTGATCTTCGTGAAAATGAAGGAACAAATCTTTCGCATGAACAAAAACGTCGCCTCAACTCCCTTCTCGTAGAATACGAGACATGCTTTCAACCAGGGGGAGAGCCTACACCTTTCATCGAACACAAAATTGATACTGGAGATAAGCTTCCTGTTGCAGTACCTCCTTACAGGTTGTCTCCTGCCAGACAAGAGATTTTGAAGAAGGAAATTGATTCACTTCTCGCCTCTGGAGTAATCGAAGAATGCGATTCTCCCTATGCCGCTCCAGTAGTGCTAGTTCCAAAACCCAACGGTGATTTTCGTCTTTGCGTTGATTACCGGAAGCTCAATGCGGTTACAAAGCCTGATCCCTATCCTCTTCCGCGGATGGATGACCTATTGCAAACTGCAAAACAAACAGCTTACATGTCTACCATTGATTTAAAAAGTGGATACCATCAAGTTCCAATGTATCCCCCTGACAAAGACAAAACTGCATTTGTTTGTCAATTTGGAATTTACAGATTTACAAGGATGCCGTTTGGATTAAAAACAGCACCCGCGACTTTCCAAAGACTCATGGACATTTTCCGAAATGGCCTTAAAGTCAAGACTTTAGCATATTTAGATGATTTGATTGTCATATCTTCTACATTTGAAGAACATCTTGAAGATTTACGTCAAGTATTTGATCGCCTGAAATACTTTAAATTGCATGCCAATAGAAACAAATGTAATTTCGCTTGCCCCAAAGTAAAATATTTAGGTCACTATATCACCAAGGCTGGTATTGAAGTTGATCCTGCAAAAGTTGAAGCAATAGCAAAAATTCCTCCTCCCAAAAACACAAAACAAGTCCAAAGTTTTTTGCAAACCTGCAGTTGGTATCGTCGTTTTATACATCAGTTTGCAGAAATTTCTCGCCCACTAAGCAATCTTACTAAGAAGAAAACCACATGGAAATGGGGCGAAGAAGAGCAGGGTGCATTTGATCTATTAAAGGAAAAACTAATCTCTCCACCGGTTCTAAAACAGGTCGATGACACTAAACCATTTGTTATCCGAACAGATGCCTCAAATTATGCTCTAGGAGCTATCCTTATCCAAGGAAAAGGTGAAGAAGAACATCCCATAGAGTATGCGAGTCGTTTACTTACTTCATCTGAAAGAAATTATTCTACAACCGAGAGAGAAGCATTAGCAGTCGTATGGGCTCTCGAAAAGTTCCGAGGTTACATAGAAGGTGCCCAAATTACAGTTGTGACTGACCATCAACCCTTAAAATGGCTGTTGAGTCTGAAATCCCCAACAGGCCGATTGGCAAGATGGGCTTTACAGTTGCAATCATTTGACCTGACAGTAGAATACATTCCTGGTAAAGCTAATGTTATAGCTGATATGCTTTCGCGACCTGTATGTGTTCACAACAATTCTAATTGTGAATTATGCACTATATCTATCGATTTGCCATCAAGAAAGGCCAGTGAAATGCGTGAAGAACAGTTAAAAGATGACGATTTGAAGAAAATAATAGACTGTTTCGAAAACAATGATAAAGATGAAAATTTTGCGAACTGGTCAAACCGAGGTTACCTCATGAGTAATGGTTTACTCTATCGCTACTCTCCAGATTCTGAATCTGAAGAAGCACAATTGGTTGTCCCAAAGAAAGAAAGGGAAAGAGTTCTTCGAGAACACCATGATGCCCCTACAGCTGGACATTACGGCATTGAAGGTACTTATAATAAAATAGCCTCACGATACTATTTTCCTGGAATGAAATCCTACATTTCAGAATGGATAAAGCATTGTCCAGAATGCAACCGTTACAAGGCTAACAACCAAAAGCCTGCTGGATTGTTAAGAACTCCAGTATATTCTCAAAGATTCGAGATAATTTCGATTGACTTATTTGGTCCTCTACCACTGACGGCTACAGGAAAACAATGGATTTTTATTGTGGAAGACTGTGCTACAAGATGGGTTGAATTATTCCCTCTTGCTCATGCCACCGCGCATGAATGTGCTACAACATTAATCGAAGAAGTGTTTATGCGGTATGGCATACCTAGAAGAATCATCAGTGATAACGGATCACAATTCATTAGTTCCGTACTCCAACAAATCTGTTGTACTCTTAATATAGACCAATGTTTAATTCCAGTCTATTTTCCCCAAGCAAACCCTGTCGAAAGGAAAAACAGAGACCTTAAACCTCGTCTAGCAATACTTGTGGGAGATGAACATGATACCTGGCATTCGAAACTCCCTGTAATTCGATTTGCCATGAATACAACTATTTGTGATCCTACCGGACATACTCCTGCCTTCCTACAATTTGGAAGAGAACTGCGCACTGTTGACGATGTTGTGCAAAATTTCAAAGCCGTGGTTGAAAATGATAACTTTGTTCCAGAGATAACCCCATATCTCAAAAGATTTGCACATATCACTAATGATATACGAGACCGAATAGAAAAGAAGCAAGATCAACGGAAGAAATACTATGATAAAAATCGAAGAACTGTTTATTTTTCTCCTGGTGATAAAGTTTTGGTAAATTTGCATCCTATTAGCAAAGCCAAAAACAAGAAGACCTTAAAGTTTATGCCTAAACGTGATGGTCCATATCTTATACTAACTCAGAAGTCGCCAACATCATATGTTATTTCTAGTCTTGACAAGCCGTCAGAACCTATTGCAACCTATCATGTTTCTGCACTTTCGCCTTTTAAAGATATGGCTTCAAAGCCAATTGCTCCACTCAGAAAGCGAGGTCGACCACCAAAAATCAATGTGGCACCCCATGCCACAAATCAAGACGTTTCA
>JAOUZG010026054.1:1667204-1686211 GCA_026289955.1 Argiope argentata
ATGTGGCACCCCATGCCACAAATCAAGACGTTTCATCTGCACCAAAAGTCACTGTGGCGCCCCATGCCACAAATCACGACGCTTCATCTGAACCAAAAATTACTGTGACACCCCATGCCACAAATCAAGGAACTTTGTTTATGCCAAAATCTTCTCGGCTTAAACCCTTTACCCAGAGACACCAAAGGCCAAGAACACAGACTGCTACAAGAGCTCCTACTTCTAGTACTGGCTACTTGCCGGGACGTCGGCGCAGCCAGAGGGGGAGACTGTAGCACTCTCTTTTTCCCCTACCGTAGGATTCACTCAGTACACGCCGCCCTCTGGTGTGTGCTTAGAGAGACAATCAGTGAAGCCTCTGTATTCGTGTTGTGTTGACGTGTTTTCTTCACTCTCTGTTTTGTGTTTGTGTGTAACGTAACCGTATATGTTTTAAAATAATAAATCAATGTTACACAAAAAGGCCTATCTTAATTAGAACCCACCAACCACCGGTCACAATTGTAGATTTTTTTGTAAGATTGTAGATTTTAATCAAAAGTCAGAACAAGAGTATCTCTTAAAACTTGAAATTGATACTGCTGGATTTAAAATAGAATTCAATAAGTTATTCTTTAAATATTTGCAAAAATATCTAGTTTCAAGAAATTTAACTTTTATTCCAGAAATAAATTTTTCGAAAGAATATTTTTAGATTTTGGATGGCAATTTTTAAAAAAAAACTATAAAAAAGTGAAAAATAAAATAAATTAAAATAATATATTTTTAAAAAAAATAATTCAGTGAAGTTTTTTAGGGTTTATGTATCACGCTTTTACGTTGTTTAAACAATTTTTAAACATTCGTATTTCTTTGAAATAATGTTATAATAATTCATGCATGTCAAGAAAATTTCAACTATATAAAAAACGAATATCATTTCTCTTTTTTTCTTAAAATGTTGCGATTGAATCTAATCTTATAAAGAAAGAATTATTTTTATAGAATGTGCAGTTTCAGTTATTAAGGGTACAATGGACGTTGAAACCAAAGTTTCTCACTTTTTGAGATATTGTTTTGAAATTTTAATGGTAATTGCATTTTATCAATCTAATCCAGCAAAAAAAATCAACAAAATTCATTGATAATTTTTTTGATTTTGTTGGTAAAAATTGAAAAAAAAATTAAAATACTGTAAAATTTCAAAATGTTCCATGCGCATTAAAAATATATTATAAATGAAATATTTCAATTCTTTCAGATGCATTTTTTAATTCAACAAAATATTTTGCATGCTTCAATTAATTGAAAATATGATTTTCCCTTTAAAACTTGGTATTATTGACTTTCTTTTTACAAAATTTTAAAAAATCAATGCTGTAACTTGAGGTCTTCAATGAAAAAAATATAAGCCACGGAATTCATCCATAAATACAAAATTATATTATTAGATGTTCATTCAGCATTAGAAAAAAGTTTCATAGTTGAAACTAAAAATAGAATGCGCATGGAGTATTTGAAAATTTGAACAGCATCAAAAAATTTCATTTTGAAAAACAGCTAAAAATACATTTAAATTATTCCTACAGTCCAGAAACATAATTGAAACAGCTTAAATTTGTTAGATATTCATATTTATTAAAATAATTGTCTATTTTATGAAATATATACATCCATAGATTTATAATATTTTTGTAAGAATCCACAAAGAATATAAAGGAAATACTTCTGGTGCAGCAAGGTCAACTCCCTTTTTCCATTAAAAAAAAGATTTGCTTAACAACAATTCATTAGCCACAAAGATTAATTTATATTCATATAACATTTTTGAACTATATATGCAGCCATAAACAAATATAATACAAAATTTGAAGCAAATTGAAATACATCTGCTGCATAAATTATATCCTCATGTTTTTCTTCTAATTTGTCATGTGCTTATTTTTGATTTTTTTTTTCATTTCATTGTTTTTATATTATGACAATATGATACATGGTTACAAGATACAAATTATTTTATATGATGAACTGGATTTTTTTTCTGAGTTATAACAAATCAACAATCCAATTTTGATATGTTTTCTTTGAGAAGGCTTCTATAACTTTGGTATTCAATTCAAAGGTTTTTTCTGTGGGTTACCTTTCACTGGTAAATGCAGAACCAGATTCTTTACCACAGGATAGACACATTTTTGATGAAAAAGCAAAGGAACTTTCTTGAAGGATATGAATAAATTTTTCCTGACATTCATGACAAGGAATATTCTTCAATAAAGAATACCAAAGCAATTGCACAGAACAATGTAACTATTATACACAACTTAGATGGCGAATTCACTATTTCATGTTCATTACATTTGGTAGAAGCTTCCAAAATGTCATTAGAACTGCTTGGTTGTGAATCAAAGAACTGCTTTGCCCATCTAAGCATTTTCAGATTTTGTCTGCTTTTATTTGGATGATCTTTAGGCTTTTAATAGTAAAAACTGATTAAATTCTTTTTAAAACAAAATTCAGAGAAAGAAAAAATGTAATTAAAAATAGGGCAAATTTCAATTTTAATCCTGAATAGAACAGTTTTTGTATTTAATTTCAAAGAAAATGAAACCAGCAATTGGAATACGAAATGTATGATGAACAAATAAAAAAAAACAGCAAAAGAAAGAAGAAGTAGTAGTTTTTAACATCTATCAAAGATAAAACAACAACATAAAATCAAAATGAGGAATAAGGCTCACTAGCAGCGTTTGAAGGAAAGCGAAACTGTTTTATACTGCGGTTGTCCAAATGAAAACAAGTGGGTGTGGCCTCCTAATGATAATGAAAAACGCTGATATTTAGCAAACGAATTAAGATATCAAAATAATTTTTCCCCAAACCATAGCTTACAATCTAAATATACAAAAAAGATGAAAATAAAAATATCGCAAATTCCATCGATTTTTTTACTTTTTTATCGTCTATTGTACCCTTATGAAATGAAAAGTATTGCAAATACAGGTAAAAGGATTTATTAAGTTTTTTTTTAAATTTAAATTATTAATAAAAGAGATTAATAAATAATCTTTCTTGATAACTACTGATCTACTATTTCTACTGATTGTTGCGACAATTAAGCTAAAAACCTAAGGATTTTATAGCAAAATTAATTCATATCGTATAAGGATTTTAAAAAAGTTGTCATCTTTTTTAAAAGCTTTTTTTTTCTACTAAACGTGTCATCAGAAAATATTTTATTCCATTACCCATCACTGTTTCACTTAGCCTTGGATTTATATTTATTCCATATTTCTTATTTACTAAAATATTATAATATATCAAATTTTATTTCAATTCCTATTTTTCAATTTTAAATAATGAAATAGTGTAAAGAAATAAATTTTTCACAAAAAAGAAGGAAAAAGGAAAACTCATATTCTCAAACCATTTTCTGTGATCTATTATATAGTTATGTACCTTATTTTATAATTGCATTAAAATATATTAATAGCTCGAAGAAATAAAATAAAAGAAAAGACGAAGAGTTTTTACATGAGATTTATGTTTAGTAGAATAAATGAGCGATATTTTTTCTTAGGAGGACAAGTTTTTCTTTGTAAAACTAGATTTTGAAATACGAAATGAATGTTGAATATTTCAAAATCAAGTAAAAAACGTGAAATATTCCCTGAAAATCAATGAGATTGAAATAAATTTAATTTTATTTCAACTTTAAAATAGAACTAAATAATTTTTGTTCATTCTTTTATACAAAGATATTGAAATGATAAAAAATATCGAAAAGAAATCAGCTTTATATATAAAAAAAACATTAAGCCATTTAAGACAAAGTAATAAATTTGCAAAGACAGATGTGTTAATGCGACTCATAAAACAAATGAAGCAATTATTAATACTAAAACTAGGGATATGTGCTATAAACAGCTATAATGCTTCTATTAAAGCCAAATATAAATAACCGTCACTAAGCGATTATTTGGATTTCATCAAATTATAATAACTTTAATGATTAAATATAAATTATTTCTCTATATTTTAATATTTTTGAATGCCATTTATTTGATATACAATATATTGATATACAAGGAAATTTTAAAGTTCTTTTTCCTTGGCCACAATATTGAAACCACAATCCGAATAGAATATTATATTTTTATATTTTCGTATATAATACATGATCGTATAATAATATATAATTTCGTTGTCTTCAATAATGGTTTAACCTAAAACCTAATTTTTATAAGATAAGAAAATTAAAGCAATATTTTAATATGATTAAGTACTTTATTTTAAAAAATTTTTTGTAAACTATATTCGAAACTCGTTAATAATTATTTTTGAGTATACAAAGTTTGCTTGTAAAAATAATAGAATAAATAACGTACTTTATTTTTAGAAAAAATCATTTTTGTGTATACATATTTTAGTACATTTGATCCAGCTGACATTTTCCCTTGAACCATATCTTTATTTTATCCTTGAAAATAGAGCAATTCTTCCGTCGAAACAAGTTTAATACATACTATATCTTAAAGTTTTCTACAACAATGTGTCTATAATGTAAAATCTCTGCTATCAAGAGCCCATTCAAAGCGTCTGCACATCTACAAAGGAGAAAATTTCTCCTGGGGCACTTTTCTCCATAAATATAGACGATAACAGCCGCTTTCGTTGAACTTGATGGCCCTTTGTAAAATAAAACCTCAGACAGAAGATCCTTGAGGGAAAAGGAGGCTACAGAAACATTCATTTCAGACAAAATAGGAAAGATCTAAGACAAAAGAGGCCCAGAAAAGAACGATAGTTAAAATAAGTGCTCAGTTAGACTTCTTGGGTTACAACAGTCTAGAATTCTTTTTGTCCTCTATATCTAACCCATGCAAATTTTTTTGCTCTCTTTCTAGTCTTATGTGAGCTAAGAATGACGCTAATACTGGGGTACTGTTCAATGATTTCTTTGCTTTCTTTTATTTTTATGTCCTTTTATTTGGCAAAAGTTTTATTCCTTAGAGTTTCACGATTTCTTTTTCAACTTTTACAGGATTTATATTAAATCAGAAACTTATAACAAAATGACGATTTTGATGGAAATTAAAAGATGATGATAACTAAGCATCTATGAAATAGTACTGTCAAGAATTGCAATTATCGGGAGAATTAAATATATCTAACAAACGAAGAAATTTTCCAGTTCAGCCAAAATTTTTGATAAAATTGGATAGATTTCAAATTATTAAAAATATTTCTTACCTTTAAATGTAAATCTCCTAATACACAATTAATTAATCATCACCATTATGTTTCCTGCTTATTTCAAACTTCTGTTACCCTTTCTAGGAGTTTTCAGGAGGAATTTCTATCGAATATTTCCATTCAATCATTTCTTATTATATATTTAAATTATTGACAACATAAATACTTTTAATAAGCGTTTTCGAGCATCAATATAAATAATGATTTCCAAAATGTACTTTAAAGCACAAAACTTTTGATTTGGTGAAAAATATTTTATTTAAAGTGTATAAATATTATTAAAACATTCATATTGTACAGTTGACAATGATGAAGCAAGATAATGTTCTAATTAATGATTCTATACAAGAAAATGTTAGATAAATTATAAATTGGGCAAAATGGGGCATGTTCACAGATAGAAATACTTTCATACAGACCTCAAATAATAAATTTATGCATTGAAGAAAAGATCAGGTCAAAATAAGCAATAACAATCCTACTATAGGAGAAACATTATTATAAATATTAGGTAATAATTGGAGGAACTTCGTACTATTACCTAATAATAATATTGAATGTTTTTACGAAACCTATTGTATGTTAAATTAACTCAATTTCTAGTTTTCTGTTTCAGAGTTGCAGATAATTATTAAAAATTATTCTTACGAAAACATTTTCGTAATGCTTCATTTTACTTTGTCAAACCATTGCTTTATTTTTCCATGAGCACGTCTATGACACAGACCACAAGTATGTATTTTATAGATTTACTTTGCTCAAATTTGAAAAGCTTGAAATTTATATAAACCAAATTTACGCCTGTGAAACTTTTCTTCATTAATGAGCATCTATAACTTAATTTAAAAAAAGATTTTGAGAGAATTTTTAGAATAGAGAATTTCACGGATCGTTGATGAATTTTTAGAGCTATAAAATTGAATAGAAAATGCAAAATATCTTTATGTCATGTGTACTTCGTTACGTTTGATTGAATTTTACTATAATTTCTGAGTAATTTTTCTGAATCCTTAAATTTAGAATTTTTCCCATTTGTTTTTTGCCGAAATCATCTGTTTTGAATTTGAATGGAAGATTTTGATGCTAATGAATTAAATTTAGATACACTAAGATCCTTTGAAAGTATTAAGTTCTGAAGAATATAAAAAAGAAATCTAATAATCATATACTATTGCTGACAGTTTTAAATAATAATAATAAAAATAAAAAAAATGCAGCCAAAACTGCTTATGTCGATATATTTAATAATTTTTTTGTAAATAACTGATTTATTCTTCTTTTAATCAAATTTTTAAATGGTTGTACAATTCTGAATTAAATTTAAAATTAATTATTTAAGAAAACAAATTTTAAATAATTTTATTACTATAAAGGATTATTTTTATAAGTCTTCTAAATGCACTAATAAAAATATATTACAACCCAATAAAAATATAAATCCTATTATTTATTTTAAAGTTTAATTTGAAAACAAAGTGTAAAAACAAGTTAGTTCGATTTATATAAGCATCAATAGCATTTGCCAGAAACCGAATTTTGAAATAATAGAACAGTTATCAATTATATAATCTTGGTTACATATTTATATCTGATATATTTTGAAATTAAAAGCAATTTTCACGCACAAAGATATCTAAAATTGAAACAATTAAATTCTAATTTAAGAATTGAGAAATAAGTTGTAAAAACATGTTATGCATATATTTGAAATAGAAATTTCTTCTAATCTAAATATCTAAATATAAATGTTTGAAAATTAGATGTATTTAAAAAAATACAATCAAGATTTTGTAAGATTTACGAAGTTTCCCTCGCCTTAAAAAATTGGAAAGAAATAGCTTAAAACCTTTTCTCCGTGATCGATTAAAAAAGTAAAAAGACGAAAAGCCGACCAAACCACAGCAAAAGAATTCCGAAAAATCGAACAATCAACAATAGCACTCTCAGCTAATAGAAAGTTCGATAAGAAAAAAAAAGAAAAAGATTGGCTTCGAAGTTGAAAAAAAAATTTCTGGTTGAAGAAAATTGTCTACATTTTTCTCTTCCTGTCATTTAAAATCTTCTGTGAGAAATTTTATTCAAAAAGATAGTTTAGTTTACAAGATAGTTACGACGAAAATTGATGCTATCATTCTAAATTTATGAAGAAAAATGTTTCAAAAAATATTCGTAAGAAAGTACTTGCTTTTAGGATGTGATCGCTATTTCAAAAATCTTTAGATCATGTAGGGTACATGGGAGCTAACGTAACAAATTTATTTTTCTTGAATATTACAATGTCTTTTATAAAACACAATTTAAAATTTATTCTGATTATTTGAGATTGGCAAGATAATTTTTTAAAACAGGTTTATAACAAAAAATATTAAAAAGTTTTATGCACATATGAAATTTGTAACAAAGATATATGTTATAATAAATAATATATTTTAAAGAAAAATTATTATTTAGTCAAATAACATGGAGTGTGTTTATAAATGAAGATCACAGCTTTGTAGGACTATTAAAAAATAAAGAACTAACTTATTCTCTGGAAATTGCACATATAACAGAATCCCACTTAATGATAATGTTAAAATAGAAATAAAAATTGACTCTGTTAACGAGCGATGTTTCGCATGACCATTGGCGGGGAGGGGCAACATGTCATCACATGCTGGAATGATCAGTATATGTATGTTTTGAATGTTTGTTTGAACAGAATTCTTATATTATATGGAAAAGGTTTTGGCTGTATTAAGCTTCAGCTGGAGAAACATCCAAACAAGGGGAGTAGTTTGATCCCACATTATAAGTAATAAATTACATTAATATTAATTTGTTTGAATATTGTTTTCTCAATATATTATCTTATTATGCCATCTTATTTGTGGCTTTACCTATGGAAAAAGTTTATTGGCTTAACTAATATTTAGCATTATGTAATATTAATGAATGAATTTTTCAAGTTCCATTGTACTAATTTAAAGATTAGATTTAAAGCAATTATAAAAAAAATGCTAATTCACTCCACAAATACTAACGATAACGAGCTAATGTTCTAATGCATCTCATAAATTTTCAGCAACTTCAATGTACCTCTTTTAAAGACACTGCATATAGATAATGTTTCTAAGAATGCATATAGACAGACTTCATATTGGAAATATTTTTTGATAACAGCGGAACAAACTTTAATGTAGCACTTGAAAAGGCCAAATATTAATAAATTCACTTAACCTTAGTCTTATACAAAAAAATTTGGGATTCTAGAAACCAGATCGATATTCTTGGAATTTTTTGAAGGGCTTTCTTTGTCTGTCTTGATAGATATAATTATATCTGTACTGATTATAAAATATTTCCATTGATGATATTTAAGTTGATAGCAAAATTATTTCAAAATAAGTAATTTTAAATTTATTTCAAAACTTTTTTAAAATAGTTTATTTGATATATATGTGTTGAATAATATGTTCTATGATTGTTGATAATATTAATAATTATTTAATATTTATATTCCAAAAGTACCTTTCACTAAAACTATATCGCATTAATTCATGATTTATTCTCTTATTTATAATCATTTCGATGACAGCAAGATTTTGAATTGAAGAACTTTTATATATATTCATAGAGAGAATAGTCATTAAAGATTACGAATTATAATTTAGGGATGAGTAAAATCTTCTGATTTCCATAAAAAACATTGCAATAATAACGTCACTATTTTCTGAATATAAACTGGGATAAAAACAGGAAAACCTAAACCTAAACATTAAAACTAATAGTGTCTAATCTGTCAGGTTTTATGCCATTGTAATGGGCCCTTTTAAAAAATAAATTAAACTTTATATTGAGGTAGAGAGAATATCTTGATTCCTTTTCCAAGAGAGTTGTTAATAAATACTGTAGCTTTTATATAGCCATATCTTAAAGCGTTTTCCTTGAAAAAATTTTTAATGAAATGAGGAACCTTTTTTTACAGGTATATGAAGATATAACTTCAGAAGTGTAATTCTAAAGGATATTGTTTGCGTATAAGTGAGTGATAAAATCATCTTGTTCCTTTATTTTTGCGATTGTAAAATCAAGTCTTGGAAACGCTTGTGTTTAGACATATCCTGATTAATTTTTAAATCAGGGTTCAAACTTCATTAATAAACAAGGCACACAAAGAAAATTCATTTTTTGAATCGGGTATAAAGATTTAAATATAAAGGAGTATATATAAAGAACTCTCTTGGTCAATGAATTAAGTAAAAGAAACCAATAAGTCATATGAAGTTTTCAACACATTTTTTTTAAATTAAAGAAATGGAAGTATTGCATTGTAGTGAAGAAAAATAAATGTCATACTTGAAATGATTCAATTGAGCTAAAACGGATTTGTAAAGTTGTAATTAGTCATACTTTCCTTTCATTTAGTGCTTAATTTTCTAAATTCTGCTACTATAACACATTATAGAAATATGTGTCCTGAATTCCCACCCTGCGTGGTAAATTTCCGGTAACCTAAATTTTTTTTGTAACCTAATAATTTTTTAACATTTTTAATGTTAAGAAAAGTATGTAATAAATAATAATGATGTGATTAATCAAATTGATAATTTGAATTTTGATGATGATGGTGTTTAAAGTTTGTCACAAAATTTATAAACTTTGTCACACTATATATGGGATGGAATTAAAACGAACGCTTTAATTCTTCAACACGACATAGTTTTGAAAAGTGTGCTACTGAATCACCACTTTGGTAATGAGTGTATGCTATGAAATGATTTTCAAAATTTTAATTAAATATAATCAGAATATAATATTTTTGAAAATAACTTGTGAATGAGTTACACAATATTTGTAGCTGTTTTATAACTAGAAATCTGTTCTATTTGTTTCCATAAATAAATATATGTTTGAATAAAATGTTAGGCATATCTGAAACAGAACATTCGTGAAGGTTTCTTGAACAGTACTGCAAAGTTAAAAGTATGGGACTACATAACACTGTCAATATTACTTTTAAAGACTGACAATTCTTAAAATGCCCCCCCCCCCCCGAGAAGAATTTATACATATGTATTTATTTGGCTGTGTTTGATGCTTGTGAGATGATTAAATACTGTGATTTCTGAAAGATTGACGAATGGAAATTTCAGGAATTCAATTAAAAAATAAATATTATTTTCAGAAGTGGGAAACTATTCAGGAAACCAAATATCAGCTTATTTGACATGATTCTGATTGATCATGATTTTTAAAAGATAGACGATTGAGTACTTCGAAAATTCAAATATTATTTATGGAAAAAGAAATTTATTCAGGAAACTAAATATGAGAACATGCGTAAAATTGATTTAGATGATGTACATCTTAAATGACGACTTACCGAACATTTGCACATGTTTCAGCATAAATTATGCAAATATTTTCTATACGCATACACAGAATGCAACAAATGATGCTATCAAACTAGGATGAAAAAAAGAATATTAGACCAAACCAAATCCAGTTACAATGTCTTTGGTTCAATTTTGTGGACTAGTTTTGAATCTATTCTTATTTGATACTATGATAAGTTAAAATATATTAATAAATCAAATACATTTCCATTTAAAACAATACACATTAATAAAATTATTTCATATCATATGGAAGTTTGTATTAGATGAAAATTTTAAACCGTGCAGTTCATTTAAAGTCTTCCATAAGTTCGTCATTGCTTTTTATAAAATTTCATCATAAATTCTTCACACCATCGATAAAAAAATTATTAATTTCTTCAAACAGTTTTCTCATTTCATTCTAGTTTCAAATGTATGGATATTAAATAAATTCCACCAGAAACGTTTCCAATATTTTAAATGATATAATCTGAATTAAAAAAAAATTTCTTGATCATAGACAGTTTTAAAATATTTTCTTTATCTATCCCAGCTTCTTTTAGTTTTGAGGCTATATTTTAGTCGTTGCTGGAGATGGAAAACAAATTTATTTTATCGAATTCAATTTAAGTTTATCAGAAAATGCCGCAAGCAACCAAAAGAAAAAAATCTCTTAAATAATTAAAAAAATCTAACATTTTGCGTTACTAGATTTAATAACAGTTAAACAGTTATCGTCATTACAGTATTTTTCTCCCTTTACATTACTGATTTTATTAGATAGCAGGAATTAGAAAAATGGCAACTAAAATTTAAAATTACTTTCCTTTCTACTACATAGTTAACTTTTTTTTAAAAAAATAGATGAATATTTATTTTTGTAGAGAAAAATATTCTTCAAATTACATGCATAGAAAATTTAATTTTCATTGTGATGTGAATTTGTAATTTGATGTGTGTGAATGAATATTTAGCTGCTTAATACATGAAATGGTAAGTACAATACATGCTCTGAGAATAATTTGGCAGGAAAATCCGTTGCAGGCTCTAAAAAGAACTCTTCCATCGTAATTCCATGAATAATGCGCCAACTCATACGCCAAAATTGTATAGTATCAAAGAACTGATACATAATATTTATGATGCATCGGAATGATTGATATGTCCTTTTTCAGAGAAAACTTTGTCTTTTTTACAATCTGAAAGATAAAAAGGAAATATTGAGATTCATTTTAATATCTCACATGATTGGTTCACGCTGGGAATCTGTTATATTAAGGATATATGAAAATTCAAATTTGTATTAATTTATATAATTTCTCATGTGATAAACTTTTGTTTCGGTTGTTGCTTCTCAAGACACTTGCCATAGACAAATGTGCTGACAACCGTCATCGATTTTAAGTCGAATGAGCTTGTTTTTGAATTAGCTCCAACTAAAGTAAGAGTTTTACTTAACTACACATTTATCACAATTGCTTGCACAGCCCCTTTTTACAGTGGGACACATTTACACACCTCCTAGATAGTCACAAAAGGGCAACCATTACCTAACCATGACTCCAACCATGCCTTGATCACAAAAAAGAAGCCCTACCTCTGTGTCAGAACACCGGACGACAAAATTTTGTGGAAATATAATGTTAACATATTCATGAGTACCGAGCATTCAAGGAAATGTATACTGGTATAGGATAGTCACTAGTTTCATAAGAAATAGAAATTGACAAAATAAGTACATGAGTTTGACTTGCCAACTCTAACAAGGAATTTCAAAAAATTAATGGACAATGAAGCAATTTTTTTAATGTTCTCATAAAAATGACATTAATTCAGAGAAATGCATATTTCATTTGATATGAAATTTATATGTCGCCCATGTAATCAGTGGCAGAATTTATTCAACAACAACAACAAAAAAAAATTGGTGAAATTGTGCAAAGTTTATGAGAAGGGTGAAGATTCTTTTGTTTACCATTTTTTGCCATCTATTTTCATATAGAATTTGAACAAATTTCTATTTGCTAAGAGCGGCTATTAACTATGAAGTTTTAGAAAGAACACATAAAATTACTTCACGGAATTAAACGAATCAAAGTGAATGATAAATTTTTAAAGCGCAATTACCAGATACAAAATAATTATTCAGTGAAATGTTATCCAGAAAAATAAGGACAGAAAAATTTATTTTAAGTAACATGTTGAGTGTTCTTAAAAATAAAAGAGCACATCCGTAATATTGAGTATAAAAGGTTACTATTTTATCAATAAAGTTGATAATAAAATGCTGACTTTTCTAAAAATGAATGAAATTGTTCAAAAATGAAGGTATGTAATTACATAATCATTTGTTTCCTTAAAACATTAAATCGCATCAAACTTCAACAAGAAATTATTTTTTGATTGACATGAAGAATTTATTACATTTTAAAATGATTTCTTATTTTTTTCTTTCCCTTAAAGAACTTTACGCCCTGTTTTTAGCAAACTCTCCCTCTTGAAACTCATGATCCGAGTACCGAAATAACTACTAATGAGTGAAAAGGGATTTCGATGGCGAGAAACTTAGTTAACAGAAGGCTTCGATTCACTCCAGTTACAGTTAATTACTTCTCTAAGAGACCAGGATCAGATGGATTTAGTTGATAAGAAAAGGAATATTGGGTATTTTACAAAAGCTTAGTTCTTTGAAAAAATATATTCAGGAATTATTATTACAAATAAAAAAAAACATTTGGAAAAAAAAAACCGTTAAATTCAAATTTGCATAATATGAAGTTTTAAGCTTCAACATTTTATTAGCCTCAAGGACATTATTAGTATTTCCGATTCAATTGTTTTGACATATAAACGTTGCTAATTTTTTATTATAAATGCAATTTGTAAAAGTAATTTGTATGTACATGCATACAACTTTCTTTTTTCCAGATGATTGAATCAATAAATAGAATAATTTATAATAACGGATTAATAAATAAATAAATTTATAAAATTTAAACTGTATTTGGTGTAGAAGGAAAAAACAAATACATATTTATTTATTTTCCTTCAAAAGGACATTTACTTTAAAAAATGTAAAATTGCTGTAACATTAAAAATATAAAAAGTGTTTCAATTTGGCAATTTTTCTGAAAAAGTTGGCAGGAAGAAAAGCAAATATCTATCTGAGAAAAATGAAATATTAATAATAAACATATTAGGATTTCAAGGAGATTTAAAATGTACTAAAAACAACATTGTTGAAAATAATATTTTCCTAATAAGCAGGTAAACTAATACCATCATCAATAAGTGACGGTTATTGACAATTATTTTTATTTTTTTAATCATTTTTTAACTTATCTGTCAAATGTACCTACTGTTAATAAAAAAGTAACGACATGATTTCATAATTTTAGTAGAATTAGTTTCTTTTAATTTTTCCCTTAAATATTATTACATTTTCAATTGACACATAGAACATTAACGTCTTTGATGGAAGAAATAGAATTAAAGATTTTAACAGTTATTAATGATAGAGTCATATTTGAAGCAAGTTTGCTTCTTTTTTCTTAAAAAAGAAGCTAGATATTTTTTGAAATATCCATTTGCTGCATGAATTACATAGAAAAGGAAACAAAATTAATGCAAATATTTTGTTTCAGCTGAGCAATTGTGTTGCATTCTTTAACAAAATTTATACCTGAAAAGGAGTTCATATTTAATTTATTATATATATAATAAGCTATATATTACTTCAACTATTTTAAATAAAAAATAAATCAAAATTGATAAAGAAGTGTCGCAGTTAAGATAAATTTATTATATTTAATAATCTTATGAAAAAGAAATTTTTGTTTATTATGTAACTTTGCAAATGAAATATCTACAGAAATTAAGCGTGTTAAAAAATATTTTCTATTGAAACTCTTGAAAGAAGAAATTCAAATACTGCTTTAAAAAACTCAAAAGTCTTTTAACCTATCTTTATTATGTAACTTTGCAAAATGTAACTTTTCGATACTTCAGTAATTTTTACCCTCGAATACATCAGTGTATTGTGATACAAATTTTAGCTCGACAGCCAGCAATCTCCTCTCTCTCTTCAATAACTCTCTTTTCCGGCATTATTATATCCTTTAAAATTGTTGAAAGAAAACCTATAATTTTGAAAAATTTTCACTGGGAAAAAAGAGTAAAAAAGTACCGGTCAAAGCTTTAGAAAAAAAATCCCGTAAGTCTTACATTGCATCAGCATTTACGGAGCCTTCAGATAATAGTGAGTCAGATATAAGACTAAGAAAAATTGGAGTTCAAGAAAAAAAGTAGAGAAACAAAGGATTTCTGATTGTTTCTACCCAAGAGGACTGGCTGAACACTTACTTTGGCCATCACTCTCTTCTTGACAATCAAAGTCTCGTTTATCTTAGAATATTTACTATTTTCCTGGTACAAAAACATATGAGTGGGTTCTTTTCTTGTTAGAAAGCGATATACGAGATTCTATTTTACAAAGGAAGATCAAGTTTAGGCAAAAATGATTGTTATAGTGTATATGTATATATAGATGTGTAAAGAGGAAATTATCTGAAGGGAAATTCTTATTTTTTTCTAAAAAGAAATGCTGGAGCTTTAGATGCATATGACAGTTAGATCAACTAATACTAAATGAAAAAAAGTTAAAAGAGCATATTAGTACAGAATAACTTTTAGAAAATATAAATTGAATTATTTTTTAAAAATTTTTGCTATAAAAGTATGGAAATAAATAGAGGTAAGGATGTTAAGAGCGTTTTAAGCATTACCTCTTTCTTGAAAATGCAGTTTTATCATGCATCACTGATCAATAATTGACCACATATGAAAGTGTTTCTTTCAAGGACATCTTTCCCATAAGAATGTAATCAGAATTCTTTTTCAAGTTATGACATCGGAGAGGAATAAATAAAATTTTATTTCACCTCGTGCATTTTCTAGCAAAGATTCATTATCAGGTTTAAATCTAGTATCGATGGTTCAACTGAGGTTCACAGTGAGAGAAAGAAATATTTCTCATTGACGTATAATTTAAGTCAGTGACTTTAAGATTAGTAGCTCACAATGACACCGGGAGAAATAAGTGATTTTCTTTTTTAGTATAAATAAGCATATTGGGAACTACTTTGCCACACATACTGTTTGCGTTGCACATAATCAGCAAATAGATCATAGATCTAATACAATTATTGTTCAAAAATTGTAGCATAATCGTAAATCCAAGTAAAAATTCTTTGAATAATTTCACTTTAACATCATTACTTAAACATTATAAATTTCTACACAACTGTTCACATAAGCCATGGAAATAATATGCAATTTTATTAATAAAAAACTTTTGTAGTTGTAAAGGATGATTCTGTCATATGTAAATTTTCTGATATCTTTCGAAAAATCAAATGAGATTTAAAGAAAGATGGGACAAACAAGGTTTAAGTTTGATCTATATTTTTTGTAACAATGAAATAAATCAAGAACATAGTTACCAAGCTATAATAGCTGTTGCTTTTCTTCTGTTTTATTCCTATATCAATAAAGTTATTAAATTCCATGTTAATATTATAACAATAATTTTTTATTGAAGAATTTAGTATAATTTTAAGAATATCCATTTATAACAACTGTAACTCCGACAACTCCTGAACAGTATTTGTTGTTCTAAAATTTAAATTAAAAAATAAGTAAACATTGCAATATCATAAAAATGAGTGCACTGATTTTTTTTTACTAATGATTAAAACGAAATCTATTTTACGCCATTTCATAATATTTTTCTACTTAATAAATATTTAAAATAATTTTAAAAAATCACAGGTATTCATTATTTTATTTTTCTACTGACTTGAAATTATCTTCAAACTTATTCATGAAATAATTAAGGATTGCTATAATTTTTCTGCCAATTTTTAAGAATCAAATGGCTAATTAACTTCAATTCTCAGTTATTGAATACAAAACAACCTAAATCAGAAAGTATACTGTAGAGTAATTTTCGTTTTGTATCGAACTTTTTAAAGGTAATTTACCCCATTTCCCCTCATTATTTGAAAGCAAATGATTTATTGCTCACTATGATTAATCGAAGTGTTTGTTCCACTCTTTGCACTTCCCGTTTGTTATGCATCTACTTGATGTAGAATTGGAGTCAATATCATTGCAACAATACCTAGAAATATCAATAACACATGATTCAGTTAAGTTACTTTAGCCTTCATAAATTGGTACCCTAGTTTTAAAAAAAAGAAACAACGATTTAATTCCTACTCATTTTTTGATCGGAACCCTCTTTATATTTTGAAGAATATTTTCACGTAGAACAGAAAGCTTTATTGGAATCTTTATATGATTATATTGCTTTGCAATTGATTAATGAGTACCTTTTCTTTTAAGTCAATCTTGAATTTTACTGTTACAACTTTCAAATATAAAATTTTAATAACTAATTTTACATTTATCAAATTATTATTTTCTATCACTCTATTTGCAACTACATGAAAATTACTAGTAAAGTTTCTCCAGAATTATTTGTTGCAATCAAATTATGCGGCAATCTAAACAATGCCGATAACTATTACTAATCTGATAGCAGTTCATATGCTAATTTAAAGAAATTTTTCTACCTTAAAAAATTACACCTTAACGTTTAATTTAAAACCCAGCATTAGAAGAGAGCATTTTTGGCCTATATTTTGTTAATTTTTCTTGTGCTTATTCTATTGATTAACAATCACCAGAAATAAGAGTAAATATTCAGTAATAATACATATAGCAATGCAAAATTCAGTAAACCTTTCAATGCATCTTGACAAGCCAGATTTTTCCTTCACCTATTATTAATGGGTTTGCGCTTTCTATTTATAATAGTCTGTATTACAACTGCCCTTAATTATAAAAGACTGACTTTAGCTCATTGGGAAAACGGAATGAGCAAAGCACTGAGACACATAGCATCAGGCCTAGTAAGCAGTGCAGGAGAAATCCTATAAAGAGAAATTCTTATTCAAAAGTGCGACGCCATCAGTAATAAAGCCATAAATTGAACTTTTCATTTAAATACTTACTGATAAGGCGAGACTCACTTCTATACTAGGGGATTCTATTTTCTCATGAGGTTTTGTGAGGCGAGATTTCTTTGTATGTTAAAAATTATCTTTTAAAATTGAACGAAGAAAAACCTATATATCTTTTGCATAAAAATCCAGAAAATAGTAATTGAAATGTAGTCTCAAATACAAATGAAATTTTAATTAACAATGGAGAAACTATTACCTCAACAAATTATTTTTTAAAAAAGAAAATTGTTTTCAATAGCGTGTCTTTAAAATATTATAAATAAATTTTAAGGAATTTATTAAATTTAATTAAGAAGAATTAAGTCAAAAGCGAAATAAGAAAGAATCATCATAAAAATAGATAATTATATAGACTGAATTAATAAATTTCCCAAGAGAATAAATTAAGAGCCATATTGGATTTTCTTAAATAAATTTAATAACCATGCTACAGTAGTGTTTAAAGTAAATAATGCTTAATTAGGTAAATAAATTTACTAACTCATGTTTTAAAGCTTTTATTAAACACTTAATAGTATATATATGTGTGTGTGTTTATGCAATGTATATTTGTTATTAATTATATATTCATGCAAATGAGATTATAAGAATTAATAAACTGAGTTTGAGGAAATATTTTTTCCCGAGCTATTTTCATATTAAATTCCATTTTAATTGCATGTTATTTCCTCATCACTTTAATTTAATAGACGATAAAACAAAAATATATGCATTTTATCATAATGGATAATTTAGTTTGCATCTAAAATACCTTTTATTACTTTTTGTGTAAAAAACGATGTAATAATTCCCTTTCATGAATTTGCTTTAACTCTCGTTTCATAAATAATGCTCTAATTTTAGATTAAAACTTATATTTAGGTACTAAATATTATTAATACTCTTGTATTAATAATCTTTTATTTGGATTTTTAGTTTTCTTACACCAAAATTATTTTTAAAGCTTTTATTAATCTTATACTAATGATGAATCTTTTTTTAAAGAAAGAACTAGCATTGACTTTCTCACAATATCTTACTATCAAAATGCCTCATACAAACTTAAATGGAAAAATATTTATGAGTAATTTTTTTCTTTAATCACATCATACTTGAAGTTTGTTATTAAATATTTACAAATTCAGCCGTTTATAAGAACGTGAAAAATATTTATTCAATATACAAAGCAATTTGTAATAAATTACATTTAATATACTTTGAAATTATCATTGAAAATTCAGAAAAATAATAGCCAATTTGGAGGATGTTCCTTCTGTAATATATCGAAGAGAATTTGTCAACTATCTATCTATCTATCTATCTGTATATATATATATATATATATATA
>JAOUZG010026054.1:1686311-1704106 GCA_026289955.1 Argiope argentata
AGAGATAATAAAAAATTGTTTTTTTTACACAAGCATGTAATATAAAAACCAATTTTTAAAAAATCATTTAAAATTTAGGTTACCAAAGATTTTTTTTTATTTTAGTTACTTTTTATTAGATAATTACCATTGTTGTTTTTCTCGTGTTCCGCTTTACAAGATAATTAGGTGTGCAGTAGCTTCTGAGAGTATGGACCCTTGAATACCCGGGGGCAGAAGTCAGACTTCTAGCTCATACACCATCACGCCAGTTGGGATAACGCAATACACATTAGAAATTTTTTAATTTTCTTTATTCTGTATTATTTTAATTCGAAAGCACTTCAAAATGATTAAGAAAAATCGATTAGTTAACAATTTTTGCTTTTAATTGCATCAAACATTAAAAAATATACCGAATCTTTTGAAATAATCGGTCGAAAACATGTTAAGCCTTACCTCATTAGCGTGGTGAAAAAAACCAACTGAATTCGTTAATTATTTGGTGGTAGGGAAATGTAGGAAATGAAATCTTTTGATGAGAAAGTTTTTATTTATTAATAAAAAATTGATGAATTAATATTTCAAAAAACTGTACTTACATCAAATGTCACCCCGTACAGGTTTAAAAAAATTACTTGAACTTGAGTGGATGAATACAAAGTATTTTTATCAACGATTGAAAATTTGAACAAGATATATAAATATACTTATACAGGGAGAGCGTGAGCTAATAGTAGGAATTAAAAAAGACAGGTTTTTTGGGAATTCACCTATCTGTCAAAAATTGAAAGGTAGTCGAATTTTAAAGGACCTTTTAGAAATATCATGAAATTAAAATAATGATTTACAAATATTTCTTATAAAAATATATTATACTTACAACTGTTAACAGTAAATTTAGTACAAAAATATTTATTTTTATTTTTCGAATTATTTTGTATGGTATAATATATTTTACAGAAAATCATAGAGAAGTTTTTACTTTAATATTACATCAGTTTTACATAATTTATGGTTAATTCACTTCGATTATAAAGTTATTTAGGTTTTCAAAATAAAATTCTGTAGGTGCTTCATAGTTTATAAAAAATAATAAATTTATTAAAATATAATGGGACTTTAATTAAACACAGTTTAAATCTCTTTTTAGCATTACTTCACATACAAACTATAATGAAATTTCAGAAATTTGTCTTTGCTTATTTGAAGTTCTTAACAAAAATCAGCACGAATAAGGAGCTATAATAACTCCAAAAGAAACTTTTTTTAAATTGAGTGTAGCCACAAAGTTCCAAAATTAATTTTTTCTCTTTCATCTACGGTCAAAATGATATTTTACCACATTATTATTTACCATTTTATTTAAAGGAAAGGAGATATTGTCAATTACTTTGACTATTTATTACTATTATTCTCTATTATATGACTCACTATTTTGAAATTCTTTGAATAAAAGGAGGAGATGAATATCTAATGAGAACAGCTGGACTTATTGTGCAACCGCATGAGATAGAGATGTTTCCTGGAGAAATAATTGCTGCCACAAAAAGACCGTCCATCATAAGCCGCCATTCTGGGGGAGCCAGACCATAAGTTTACAGATAGTCCTTGTCAGACAGGAAGGGGCGGTTAATAGCACTTCCCGAATCCGAAGTCATTTATTAGCGTCTTTCCTGACAAGGGGATTTCGTCCACCTTTCCTCGTGGCTCCAGGAAAAGAAGGTGGTAACATTTCCTACCGGCTGGCAAACTCGTTGACATATTTTCCTATCAAATGTAATCTATGGTAGACTGGGAGAGTAATTGAAGAATCAGTAATATGCAAATTACTTTATAAATATTTGCCTAAAATAAGGCAGAGGAGATGAAATTTTATTTGTATGCTATATTATATTATGAAGTAGGAAGAAGACATCAATCAAAATAATCTTACTATGTTTTAAAGAACACAAAGTTTCGAATACAAGAAACTACAATCCCCGGAGGGAGGCACCTCGCAATTAAGGATGAAAGGCTTCTGCACAATGGTTGGATATTGCCACCTTGGATGGTACACTAATAAGTGGGGATAAGCTCCTTCCATCGATGACATGATGTACTTCTTACGGAAACGGTTGTACCATAGCCTGTGATGGCCCTTTTGACTTAACCACAGTTTCAGCCCCGATGTTGCTGTTGTGGTACCCCAGTCCAGGCGGGAGGGGAGAGTCTGGTATGACTTACAAGAAGCTACAACTTTGCATCACTTTCAGGAACTTTACAATAGTTATTAGCCAGCAAAAATATGTTAAACAAATTATCAACTTAAATTACTTAATTATTAATTACTTAAATTTCTTATTAAATAACTTAATTATCAACTTAAAAACAGCTTATCATGGCGATTGTGGTTTTCTAAGGAACTGTCCGGTTTTAAATGCATTATCTTTAATCTTCACAAACATAGGTACACTGAAAAATTCACAAACACTTATTACTGCAGACACATATGGAAAATTAGGTTATAAAACAGTATAGTGGAGAGTTTGCAATGTTTCCAACCGAAAACAGTCGGCTCCAGCGCAAGGGTTGAGCATGGGAAATTGTCGACCTTAAGGTGTAGGTCTGGCATTCAACCGATTATATTCTGCGAAACACCACAAGAGGCGTTCTCTGATCAAGGGGAGAAATAAGATATCCAAGCTTCATTTTATGGTCATTTTTACAAAAGTAGAACTCAAGGTAGGTACAAAAGACTAAAATATTTGGATTATATAACTTTATACACAGAAAATTTCTTCAAAAAAATCCTTACCACTAAAGTACTGATGACTATAAAATCATAATTCAGTATTTAGCAACATTTCTGAGTTTAAAACCAAAAAATAGCTTATAGCTATTCATAAAACATGAAAAATTATTAATAATATTTAATTTCATTTATCTTGTTTCTGATAAGATTGACATTTCATTTCTGCAAATGTAATTTATTGTGTTTACAACAAACAATAACTCAAATATTGATAATTTACCTTAATATACATACTTTTTTTAGTTTATTGTTTAAGCAAAATATCTTTCAAATGTGAAGTTTTGGTATGGAAAACTTCAAAGACAAAAATTCTAATAGTTTAATTGAGTCAAATTTTGCTAATTAATTGCATACTATTGACCTTAAAGAACCTCATTTAATATAACCGACAAATTTTATTCATCCTATCGAACATTTCATAAATATTAATTAAAAAAATTAGGCTCATTTATAAGAATAATTTATTATTTAGGCTTTTACTATGATAACAGCTACAATATGACATTTGCAAAATGTCAAATTTTGAGAAGTAACGATTCACATTAAAAATAAATTGCAAAAAAATGTTTTCTTTAAAATGATGATAAATTTAACATTGCTCAAAATTTTCTATTAGAAATATAACACAAAATAATAATACCTGTCATAATGTCTATATTCTGAACTGAAACTAGTTTATAGAAATTAGGAATCCGTATTATAATTTTATGGGATAAAACAGCAATAATTGGAAGCAAAATTTCGCCAATCATGTATTACTATATTTTCAATATTAAAAAATAAAATAAAATACTTTCATTTTATGCATTCTTTTCTTGAAACTTAGATTCATAAGTTAGGAATTTGAATATTTTTTTAAAAAAACTATATCTGAGGAAAATTTCATATAAAATGTAAAAATAATTGAGATATTATGCTATACATTTTGCCCATCTGCATATGCATATAAATTAGGATTATATAAATTATCCCCCACCTCTTTCTTTGAAGAACTGTTGCCACAGAAAGTGAAAAAAATATAATACTAAGAAAGAAAGAAGCCAAACTAAGGACCCTATCCCGAATAAATGACTTCGAAAACAATTTAAGAAGAAGATAGACTTTCCGTATCTTCTTTAGATCCATGTTATAGAGATAAAAGAAGAACATAAGATGAAACTAAGAAGAAAGGAATAAAATCCAGAAGTAGATGCCAAAACTGCAAGACATCTCCAAGAAAAGCGCCAAAAACGGGAGGAAACTTCTACTGCTCCTGCCGAGAGTACTTCCATTTAGTATGCAGTTAATTTATTTTGCTTCATAGCCGTGATAGTTATTTTCTTTGTGTCTGGTATTTCTCGGCCCTTCCAGAAGGCTACAGATTCGTTTAGTTTTGTTTTTTGTCGTCAGCAAAAGAGAGAATCGTGCAAAGCGTTCAGATTTATCTTACTTCATTCTGAATAAACGAAGTTGTTTCCCGAATGCTTTCTGTCTAACATTCACGTAATTTGTTTGAAATGCAAAATAGAAAGAATTTAACAAACGGATGTGTTTGTTTCGCTGACGAATCGTTTTATGTACGGAAAGGCCTGAGATTTATTTCGCAATTCTTCTAATGTTCCGAGAAAGAATGATATGAAAGGAAAAAATAAAATATGTTCAATTGTTATTTATTTTCTGTGAATGACTGTTTCATTAAATAAAAATCTTCACAAGATTCGTTTGCATATGAATATAAAGAATACAACATGTTCTGTAAAATGATAAAATTAAAAAATAATTATATATAATTAAAAAATATATTATCAAAAGGTGTTGCTAACCAGTATTTCTTTTTGACAACGTTCTAAAAATCCCATATCAATATTTAAATATTGTAACATGAATTTTCTTAGAAAAAATTCCAGAAAATAATTAGTAAGTTTTGTACGTTGAAAAATATTGTGAAATATCTAAAACAGCAATTCGTCACAATTTTAGACGGTTTATAACAAATTTTCAGACTTCATTTCTTAATTAATGTTCAACAAACTAAATTTTTTATTTTATTTTCTTACTTAATACTTTTTGTTGCTTGTATGCGTCTGCAGATGGACACAAAATCTCTGTTCACAAAATTCTAAAATGCATAATTCTAAGTTTTTGATATTGATTTTAAAATTTAATAAGACTTCCTATTTCAGGAATAATTATTTTAAAAATAATGTACTTATATCTTTGTTTAGTAATATTCTACGACTGGCTTATATGTGTAAAATTCAAAATCGTTCCATTCAATTTTATTCCTCAAATTATTGATAGTTATTATTATTTAAAATTTTAAAAATAACAACTAAAAATGTGTTCAAATAGATTTAAAAATTTTATTATTACTTTCCTGAACAAGCATAAAAAAATATACTTTTTCTTTTTACTTTATTTATACTCCTTAATGCTTTTTAACTGACTCTTTTAGCTCCCCCATTATTTTGTTTATATCATGAATTTTATTTCTTTTTATATTACATGAAATGAATGTTTTTGAAAATGGTTGATATATTCTTATACTGAATGGGGCTGCTTAAATATCTATACTGTTTACCTGAAAATTAGTATTATATTAATTCAGTACAATTGTTACTGGTAGGAGTAGTTTAATGGCAATTAATACTATTAGTATATTTTGTTGTTGATATTTTAAATTCTTTTAAAGTATCAGAATGAAAATAAAAGTATGATTAGAAATTGTCTAATGCAGCATTATTATTTTATATTTAAAAGAATGTGTAGACTGCACGGCTGATTTCGTTCTTGTTAATTAGATTCAAAATTAGAATTATTTATAAAATACTACTTTTCAATTAGTATTCTTTTAGGTAGAGGATAAAACAAAAATCTCGCCTTCCAGCGTCGAAAATGTTAAGATCGCGTTCGTGAAAACCAGCTGTCTGTCTCCGCTTGATAGTGTGAGTATGACAGCTTTTCTGTGTTCTGTATATACCATATTCAACTATAAATCCTAAGGAAGATTTTGCATTTTTATCCTTACAAAATCAATTATGTACACTTGTTGCAGAACGAAGTCCATGAAACTTTTGCATTTCAGTTCCAAGCCAAAATGGTGGTTTTAAATATTTAGCCATGTAATATTGTCTGGAGTGAAGAAGCACTCTTTTTCCACAATGGGCAAGCTGACATTCACAATTGTCGAATTTGGGCAGAGGAAAACCCTCACGTCATCCAGAAACAATCTTTGCATCCTGAATGAGTATGGTGTGGTTTTACAGCTATCTTTATCATTGGACCGTATTTCTTTGAAGTTATAACTTCAAATGGAATCTAAACTTGTTCCGTCATAGGATAACGGTTCCGTATACTGAGGGATTTTGTAATTCCAACTATTCAACAGCTTTGATGCCTTCAAGATATCATTTTCATGCAGGTGCATCGATGAACTACCTAATGCATGGTGAACTACCTAACTTTAATAGTCGTGTAATAGTTGGTAACATAGCATTTTTAATAGTTTTTTTTAACATAATTTTTTTAAATACCTGTTAACATAGCATTTCACAGAATCACAAGTTAACAACAGTCATCTTCCAATAGCATGGCCTCTTCACTCTAGTTAGAATGAGTATAGACGGCTTTTATTTTTTTTAATTGAAAATCTTCGTTGAGATAAATTAAAGTGTGAATAAATGCAAAGATTTTATTTTTTCTACCCAAAAAATTAGTTTTATGGTGATGATTTTTCTATAATTTAAAATTATTTAAATGATTTTTTTTACATCTTTCAACTTTTCAATATTTAAAAATATATGTATATATATTTCATAATGATGTGCTCATTATGAACACTGATGAATTAATTCCACATAATATTCAAACTTTTATTTTATTGTTTTTCATTAAAAAATTATTAAATATTCATTACAGAATATTAAATATATTTTTTTTTTCAATTTTATACAGTATCCATTATAATAAGAACAAAGCAGTTTGTTCATTCCCAATGGGAAATAAAAACTAAACTTTGTAGCAGGAACATAAAATATAACGCTAAGACTTATATAAATAAAACTCAGATGCATAAACCATAAAACTCAGATGCATAATTAAATATAAATAAGTATTCAATATTTTAAAATATTTTTGTTTGAAATTATAAAATTTGCTAGTAGACATGATAAAATCAATCGCAGGGGACATAAAATAATTTTAAATTCACTGGAGAGAGTGCTGTTATACTCTTTTTGAAAAAAATGAGACACCAGATATGAAAAATATTTATCCTGTCTTGTCTGGGTTTTACCACAAAAATTATAAAACTAATGAAGATTCTAATCCCATAGAAAATGGTAAATAAAAAGATGTGTATAAAGCTAATTATTCCCATGTCAGATTCTCTTTGTTATAAATTTAAACCAATCAGCGGCAGTCATTAATAATGATTTAAATAAGATAAATGGCATAATGAAAATTAGAAGATCTTATCATATTTTAATTTATTACAATAAATTCGAAAGAATTATTTTTTTCTTAAGAAAGCCTGTATTAAAAAAGCTATTCCGTGATATTCATGTTAGAATTCCAAAGATTATGTTTAATGTGCCAACAATAAAATCTGCCGACGAGAAACATTGGATTAGATCATATACCAGTGTTTCTTCTTAGGAGAGTTTACATTTCTATAGATTATTAGCTTTTGTAAAAAAACAATATATTAGATATGTAACTGTAACTGTAGACATTTTAAGTTTCTATCGATTGTATTTGTTCATATTATGTTCATGAATTAAACTATAAGAAGCCTAAATAGAGCTGTACAAAAGAAAGGATTTGGAAATTTCAATATTTACGCTTTATTCATTGTAAACAGAATTTCATTGTCTAAATAGATTAATTAAATTAGTAGATAAACTTTCATTTGTTGTTGTTCACTAAATCATTTAGTATGTATAAATTTAAAGAAGCGGAAACAAAATTCTTCTTCCGCTAAGAAATCCTATTATTTCTAATAACCCTGAAGGACTTTGTAAAATCCAAGAAAAACGTTCGAAAAAGCGAATTAAATTAAATTTATACAAATCGAATTGAAGTTAAATATGTTCCTATCTAAAGCGACTGAAGAGAGTAATCTTATAATTTAATTTATAACTATACAATATAGATTAATATTTATTCAATAAAAGGCTATTTTAAACCTTGAAGAACAAAATCTGTTAAAATAAATCTTATTTCAACGTTAAATGTTAGTAGCAATTGTTGCTGATAATTTGAATAATAACAAGAAAATTCATCATGATCCATCTAAACGTTGCATCAAGTTTTAAACTAGAAATAATCCTGTCATTTATGTTAGATATTTTGCTCTAAATTGTTATATTAAATGAAGTTAAAGCTCACTTTATACAAGGATAATTATTAGCTGCATTTATAAACGAATAGGATAACTGGCTGTTTAATAAAATTAACTTGGGTAAAACTGCTTTTGTTTGAATTCTATCTATGATATTAGATGTAACGAATATAAGAAATGTTCCATTCATAGGGCCCACGTGAATCAAATCTGCCAACAAGAAACGTTGGATTACATCATATACCGATGTTTCACCTTAGGAGAGTTTACATTAGTATAGATTATTAGCCTTTGTAAAAAAGCAATATATTAGATATTTAACTGTAAATGTAGACATTTTAAGTTTCTATCGATTGCATTTGTTTATGTCACGTCCTAATATCCTTGAAATTCTATTATTCCCTCATTATCTTTTATAACTCAATATGTTTAAATCCACTTGTTTTCTCATGGGTCGAGAATATCTTTAATAATCCAAAGGAATCTTGCTTAAAATCTACTTTTCAAAGCCTGTTCTGTTGAAAGGGGCCATTCTTTATTTAGATACCATCTTGGGTTCCGGTAAAGTGTCTCACTGATTCAATTATGAATTTATGATTTAATGTGCTTATGTCTTATCTGTAATTTTTATATGGAATTATAATTTCTAAGAATGATAAAAATGTTAGTTTGTAAGCTTCAGATTCGATTAATTATGATGTATGAGTCTATCAATCAAAGCTTTTATGAAACATTCTTGCGATTGCCAAAGAGGTAAAAATAATGAAGAACTCTTCCATTAGATTAACTAATACGAATTACAATCAATATTAAGTAATATAGATACCAAAAAATCAATTCTATAATGTTTTTCATCTTATAAATTATAATTTAAACGATTTAAGAAAGAAATATAACACACGTCTAAATTTTTTTACCCTTTCAGAAGATTAAATAATTTTAGAAGAGTTTATGTAAGAAACTGAAATCATTTAAAAAAATTAATTAATAAAAATAACGATCAATATTAATTCGTATAGGTAGGAAACATCAATTTCTACTCTTTTATGTTTTCTTTCTTTCATAGAACTTTTAATTTTAATCATTTAAGAAAAAATAAAGAAACATAGTAGTTTTAACCTTTCCGATATTCAAAGAAATATTAGAAATGTTTATTAAAGAAACTAAAATCATTTTTAAAAATACAAATGACAATCAATATTAATTTATATAAGCGTGAAAGATCAATTCCTGTATTTTTTGTGTTTTCTTTCTATCATATAACTTTTAATACAAACAATTTAAGAAAGAAGAAAGAAATATAATATATGACCTCTTTTTAACCTTTCAGGAATTCAAAGAAGTTTTAGAAGTGTTTCTCAAAGAAGAAACTAAAATCATTTTTTTAAATTTTTTAATATAAGAAATAAAGAACAGCTTCGGAGAGCTCAATCACACTCTCAAAGTAAAGTTGCAAGAGGATTACAAAAATTTTATACCCCAATGTTTGAGTTCACTCCAACTTTCCCATCTGTTTTCATTACGCTTTCGTCATACATTTTTACAAGCACAATCAAGAAATCCAGTCGCGAGTGAAAACCTTTCAGCAGGTCCACTTTTTCGAGAATTCGGTTTCGGAATACAGTAAATGTTTGTTTTTTTTTAATGCAAGGATCGAGCTCTTTTGTTACTTTTAGTTCTTTACCAACCAACTTGAAGTGAAAACAAAATATAAGAAAAAGCAAGCAAGCAAGAGGAAAATGTCGTGTAGCGAAAAGAGCTTTGCGCATTTTTCTCGTTCCAAATGGATCTAGACCAATAACGGACAGTTGGCTGCTGTGAATTTGAAATCGTTCTGTGATAGTTATTCCTAAAAATCCTTTCTTTGGCTTTTGGGAATTGAAATTTAGTTCTTGTACAGCTTTTTCTTTCGTATCATGTATTGCTTTTAACTAAATACAAATATCTTGATATTTTGTAAAATTTTAACTCATATGATTATATGATCTCTCAATATTGATAATATGATATAAAATTCTATATATTTTCTATATAAGTAATGTCTTATACATAGAAATGTCTGGGACTTCTGGATAATGTAGTTGTTAAAGCGATGGTTTAGCACAAAATCAAAGTCAATATTTTGATCCAATTATTTGTAAAAGAGATATATAAAATTTAAAAGATTTACATAACATGCAAAAAAGTTGCATAATATATCAAATATATATATAACGTAATTGTAAAAGATATAAAAAAGGAAAAGAGATACGTATTGTAATCGTAAAAGAGATATATAACCTTTAAAAGAGATATTTAATGTAATCGTAAAAGAGATATTTAATATGTTTCAAAAAATCTCATTATTTTACCGTATTATAAAACATACTTAACCTATCTTAATTTTTTTTCATCTTGTTAAAATTTTTTGCGAATTATAAAAAATTTCATCTTACTTCAGAAAATCTAGTTCTTTCTACATACACTATTTCATTCTTCTTATCCCACATTCTTAGTGACGCTGCTACTTTCATACCTCAGATCAAGCAAATTCAATACTTTTCTTGGTATATTATTTTATTTCAATTGAAAAATTATTATTACCTTGAATTTATATCAAAGGAAACAATTTGAAGATGATGTTAAATATTTATTACCATTGTATTAGTCTTTCAATAAAGCCAGGTATAAAAGACTTAGGATTTTTGCAGGTGCTTTCGTCATATGTTATGCTTCCCTTCAAAGTAAGAATTTTCAAAATCCTTGGATATTTCAATCAATTTAAATGAAACGCCTATTTTATATTTTGATTTTTTGATTAGCTTCAGAATTTAATTATAATTCATTTTCTATGTCAATAACAATACCTTATTCGACAAAATTTTATTTTATAAATAAATATAAAAACTTCAATTGTTTTAGACTTAAAATCTAATTATTATGTAATCGAACATTTTTAACGTCAATCTGATTTTAACTGAATCAATGGGGATGAAACTAAAAGTAAATTAGTGTTAAAAACAGTAGATTCAATTGAAATAACTTTTTTTTTCCAAATGAAAAAATAAATTCTTGTAACTGTTTACAAAAATATCTTTGATTATGCTTTTACTTTTTTACTTTTAGACATTCTTTGCCTTCAATATAACTGAATGCCTTTTACATTTTCTGAAAAATAATTTTTAGATACATTAAATAAATTTAAGGTGACTCAATCGAAATAAATATTTCAGTAAAACATGGAATTACTTTATAGATGCTTTTCCCTTATTAATGCGCTAAATACCCTCAAAACTTCCTTAGTTTTAAACAACTCTAAAAAAAACTCTCATATGAACTTCTTCAGTTATAATAGTAGAATACATTTAAATTAATAATATATAATACAACTATATACTTGGCTGCCAATATTTAATATCATGAAACTAATAAAAATATTAATATATTTCATGATTTAAACAATTATTATCTGCAGAGTAGAGATCACTGATAAAAAATATCCTCTATGACAAAGCGAATGTTTAGTAGAAATAATTTAAAATGTTAAGGGAAATATTTTTGACAGTACCTATGATTCTATCTATTTGAAAATCAGTGTTGGATATTAAAATGGTTTCGAAATATTTGAAGTGAAATATCTATTTTTTTCTTAATATTTACAAGGAAAATACGAATTCCAAATACAAGTGAACAGAAAATCAAAAAAAAAAATTATTTAAGACAAAACACTTTAAGGTTAATAATTATATCAAGAAATTCCGCCGTTTCATTTTTATGTTGACAATATTTCTATTAAAAATAAAATTATTTAATCTCGAAATTAAATATATTTAAATAATTAAATAAAATAGTTGTATTTTATAAATTTAAGAATTTAATTTGATAAAGAAGAAAGAAATAATTTCAAAATTTGATACATACGTTTAAACATTTCTTGATTACAGCCCAATGCTACAGAAAAATTACTATGAAATCTCTAAAAATATAGATTTCGAATTTTATTGCAACAACTTGTGAAAATATGAAATTATAGGAGATATTTTTCAAAATATAATGTCTGATTTCAATAGCATATAGATTAATGTAATACTCAGGTTTGCATTTAATATCCTTTTCTTTCTATTTCTTCTATTTTTATCTTTTTTCTTCTATGAATTGTTGAAGAATGTATCGCGAGCAAATTATATTGGATTTTACATTGTTATAGAGTAGTTTTGTAAAGCCAAAAAGCATAGTCATAGGAAATAAAATAATCAAAAGGATACCATTTATTAAAAAGACATATCTTTTTGGAAGGGGGAATGTTTGCATTAGCGATATATCTACATTTATTTATTAAAAAAATTCATATAAAATGTGATTCTTAAAATACCGTTCAATTTTGGAGTTTTCAAAAAAAAATCTACGGATTTTGAAATTTTAAAGAAATTTTATTTGAAGAAATGATTATAAAGAGATGTGTAGATTTATCTGGGGAAAAAGTATTTCAAATTTTCATTTACATTATATCCCCCCACTTTACATCAAAGAAAGAAATATATATATATAGCATTTACATGTTTCTGAAAAACAGATAGACAATGAAAGTTTTGTTGGATTTGGTCCAAATTCGATTGGTTTTTATACTATAGATGTTATATGTTTGCCAAATTTTGTCTACCTAGCTCTATTCGTTTATTAAACTATTAACGAATAGCCTGACAGACAAACTTTCTTTAGAGATTTTACTCAAAATTTGATAGAAATCTGAAAATTTAATTTGGAGCAATATTGTATATCAAATTTCTAACGTCTATCTCAAAGCAGTTTTGATTTATCTTTGCCACATTCAGAGGAACGGATGTTCCTTATGTGTTTTACAAACGCATTGAGATCTGAAAGACGGATATGCATTAAAAAGTATAATAGAAGTCAAAAATTTTGACGTCTATTATACTTTTTCTATATTACAAGTACTACAAAGTAAAAAGAATCATAAGAATGAGAGGAAAGAGAAGAAAAGAGATAAAATCCTAAGGAAGATATCAAAAGGGCAAGACAATTCAAGAAAATCTCCAAGAACGAGAGAAAACTACTGCCATTTGAAAAGACTTCCATTCAGTATGCAGTTAATTTGTTTCGTTACAAAGGCGTGACATTTATTTTCTTTGTGTCTGATTCCAAGCTCTTCCCTTGAGCTAAAGATTCTTTTAGTTTCGTCAACAGAAAGGAAAAAAACAACGAAAAATGTTAGATTTATCTTATTTCGTTTCGAATCAACAAAGCTGTTTTCGAAATGCTTTCAACCTGTGCCTTCTGTCTAATTTATTCGGAGCTCAAATAGAATGGATTCGGTAGATGGATGTATTTCACAGACGAATTGCTTTATTTACTGAGGAACCTGGGTGTTATTTCACAGCTTCAACAAAATTCAAAAGAGAAGAGTGCGAAGCAGTAAATTCTGCTTCTTTAATTTCTTTTCTTTTCTCTCCGGTCTCATTTGAATACAAATACAGAAGCAGCTAAATTGCATAACAATAAAATGTAAGGTGTGGATTCTTGTTTCTCAACATATTCATTGAACGTTTGAGCAACATAAGATATGTTTGCTTCATGTCTGATACCTGGATCAGTATGTAAGTAGTGTGTTAAACTGAACGGCTTCTTAATTATCAGAATTATGCCTAGATAAAAAATAGCTTTGGTTAAACGAATAAATCTTTCAATCGTAAAGAAACTAAAAAAAAACTAATATTAATGTTCTTCATTCAACATAAACTTAATATATACGGTTTTCTAAAAGATTCATTGCCTGAATAGAACTAATTACTAAGATAGGGTAAAAGAAATAGTTGTACAATATACATTTTAATATCAAATTATTTTAAGTGAATACATGCAAGAGGCAATCTTATAAATTATTGTATACATTTTTTCCTATTTGAAATGTCCTATATTAAAAAATAGAGCATTTTCATTTTGTTTTGTTATTTTACATTTGGTCAATAAAAATAATTTTACTATCAATATGTGAAAATAAAAAAAAAATTACTTATAATCGATGCATATTTTTATATTTTATAATTAGTAGAAACAAATTCATTTTGTTTCGTTTCTTGCTATTCTTAGCAAATAATTTCACATTCAGACTATTTAAACACTTTTTCCTTATATTTTTTATAGTTTAAAAATCTTGCCTTTGAATTAATTTAAAAATTGTAATTCAGAAAATCAATGTAGAACAAGAAAATTAATCCTTATTCTTTTTAGAAATTATGGAGTTAGGCGTTTTTATAATATTCTTAAATTACACAATTACAATTACAAATTACAATATTAAAAAACAATAGTTTAGACTTTTTAAATAAATACATTATATTCTTAAATGTTGCTTTGTTATATGAACAATAATGCAAGATTTTGTATCTTGAATAACAACAGAAAATACTATCTATGAGTTTTTCTTTCCAAGGTAGTTAATCTTCGTGTTGAACAAAAATTACTATTTTAAAGTGAAGTATTTGCTAATTATTTTCCTGCGATTTTTATTTACCAAAATTCGGCTATTTAAATTTAACAACGCCTAATTAAGTTGTTAATAAATAATTTTTAGATAAAGGTTTTCTTTAAGCTTCTTGTTTACTGAGACATGCATTAACTTCCTTTGTTTTATAATAACCGAAATTCGATCATTTTGAAAGATAATTTTTGTGAAAGAGATTTTTTTTAATCTGAAATTTTGCTGTTAACTTTAACAAAAGCTATATATAAAAATTCTAATGCATGAAATATTATTATAGCTTTAAAAAAAATAAAACTATGAAATTCAATGACACTAAAAATATTTTTTCATTTAAAAATTTTAATTAAGAAAGGAGAATTTTTTTTCTATTTCATTATATTATTAAAATTTTTGAAATTGAAATTATTTTTAACACGGACTAAAAGTTAGAATTTCCTCTTTTGTGCAAATATTCGCATTCTTCCTAACGAAAAACTGAAATTATAATGGCAATGTCTTTTATCAAACACATTGTTTCTTTTTATAAATCAAAAATTGGCTAAACTTTTAGATTCGCATTCTATTAAAACATATAAAAAAGTTAGGTGCAACGAATATATATATTGTGAAAGTCATAGAGTAAAATAATTTATTATGTGTACATTAAAGGTTTATGCGATATTTCAACACTTGAAAAATGAGCTAAACTCGGCATGAAGGGATTTATTCCATTCTTATTAAGGGATTATTGAGTCTCCTGTAAAAGAAAGTAAGTGCCGTACATATTCTAGTTTATTTATTTTTTTAAAAAGGTATTAAAAGTAAAATACGCAGAATTAAGCTTTTATTTTGATCTGAGAGTATGCTGAAAAACTTTTTCTCCCTAATTAACTCCATATAACAACAAAAGAAAAAAAAATTGATGATAACTCTAGTATTAAAGTAGATATCTACATTTTCATCTGATTAAAAACACATTATATCTTTTATCTCAATTACATCACGACGACAGGGGACCGCACATGGCATCAAATCTAATTTCCTTTTAAAATAGACACATGCCTTACTACTTTGAGTAATTACCATCTTACTAGAAAGTGCGCTGCACTGTATACCGATTTAATTTAGAGATTAATATACCACGAACCTTAGCCAGACACTGTATTCTTTTATTCAATTAAGCCGTAACAAGAATAGTAGGTCGGTACATGTCTCCACCAAAAAAAAAAATTCCTCTCCAACAAACTTGCATCTGCGTTTCTGTGAACTGTAACCTTATCTCCTGCAAACCATAATTGCAAAAGTAAACAAAGATTCCCCCGTCTTTTATTTAGCGGCCTTTGGACTTTTTCGGGCGATGTCGGGTATTTTCTCAGGAGACATCTAGTTCATTTACACAGGGATATTTTATTTTTGTTCGATCTTTTTTTCTTTCTTGGATGATGTAGGTAACAGTAGTGGGGGGGGTGAGGCAAGGGATGCATTGAACGTCTTTCTTTGTTGACTGTCTTATCCACGGAACCCACCTTCGATGCCGCTGCCTTCTATTAACGTGCTTTGTATTATTCGAATAAAGGTGTTGATTCTTTCGCCTTGTGTCGTTTCGTGTGTTGTTTTATATTAGCATCCTTTTATGTTTCTTCAGTCCTGTGAAATACAGAGCTTTCCTATTAGTTTTCCTACCACGCGATGGTAATGGAAGCTGTTTTATGTGGATATTACAGTGGCGAGGTCCAAGAAATTGTATTACAGAACATATTCTTCTGGGGATATTCCAATTCTTTATGGAAACTATACTCTGTGTTTTTTTTTGGTACGATAGAGGAATAAAATATATGCAAAAGAAAATCCAATTTTCTGAGAAATAATGGAATCTGAAATTTTCTTATATATAGATATAATCAACAACTTTTATTGTTGAGATGAAATAATATGAAATAAGAATTTCCCAACAATTAATGATTGGTTTTTCAAAAATTATTAGTAAAAATCAATAAGTTTAAGAACATAGAGTTCTCAATTTCATATTCTTCTACATTAACTTTTAATGGCGAAAAATGCATCCAATTTTAATAAATTGTTCATCAAGACCTAATTCTACAATTACCTATTCCTTCAAGTTTATCTTTCTATGCTCAAGAATCATCGTTCAATTAGGATTCAAAGGTTGGATTGTCAGTGGGTTATTTGATGGATTAAAAAGTAATTAATAATTTTTCAAAAATTCATCATTTGAATTTTTTTTTACTAATAAAACACAAAAACGGTTCAATTAAAAATTTATATTTTGAGCAAACCGTATCTGGTTCCTAATTGAGAGATTTAATTTATTTTTAACACTATAAAAATAACTAATTAAAAATTTTAAAAAATATAAGATCTTTTTCCTTTTATAATCAAGTTATAATTCATCTGTGACATTTGCTTTAAGCGAAAATTACGTATAAATTTAACACACATCTTAAGACATCAATAGTTTCACTCTTCTAAGAAAAAAATTCAGTGAATTTTGATTAAGGATGAAGATTTTTTTAAAATTAAAACTTCATCTGTAATGTTTTACTAAACCTTGCAAATAGAACAGCATAAAAATTTAGGTTCTGTGGCTTCAGGTTTATGAATAAATTTACTTTATTAAAATGAAATCCCACGTTTTTGAAGATTTTTTTTCAATATGGAGATATACTTCTTTTTCTGACGATTTGGAAAATCCGCAATTGTGAGAATAGTGACATCACATTTAATGATATTATATATTTTAAAAAATGAATAACTATCATATATTTTCAACGAATGTAATTTAGTAATACCTCTTACGTTAAGCACACAGAATCTATACAGTTAAATATTAATAAGTTAAATGCAAATTCTATAAAACTAAGTAATAAGATGTTTTCTGTGCTTTCACCACTAAATTTAAAAAGGTGCATTATTCATCACTTCCATCAATTCATCACTTATTATTTCTTAAATTTTATTCTATTTTGATACAATTTAATCTTAAAGTAAATAATTTGTTATCTAATGTGTTAATTTTTAGCATAATTTATAAGGAACTAATAATTATGCCTATGCAATTATAATTATTTAGTAATTATATATGTTAATATTACTAAATTTCTTCTTGGAGATAAAAATCTTCTTGGAAAAATACATTTTTTTGGTTATTATTTAATTATCGTTAAAATAATTAATTATAATTATGTGTTTTACGTTTATATATATATATATATATATATAAA
>JAOUZG010026054.1:1714106-1725714 GCA_026289955.1 Argiope argentata
TTTTAGCTTAGTTTCTTCAGAATAATTTAGACTGGATGAATTTTTTAATTGGTTTATATAAAATTATATTTTTTCCTTTCTAAAAATACATTTAAGTTAAAACTTAATTATAAAAACTTTGAAATATTTACATACTAAACTTGTATCCAGATATTAACCTCAGAAATAAAAAGTCCAATAATTATAAAAATTTAAAATTCTAACTTCCCTCTAAATATATCTAATGGTTATCATTATTTCAAAGCTAAAGAGATACATTTAAGGTATTCGTAATTAAGTAACTCACAATGAAAGTCTTTCTATGCCAGGAATGCCATAGATTTAAAGCAATTTGTGTTTCTGAAAAAATTTACAGTTTCCAAATTTAAAGACAGTAACCAGAAATTAAAAAGAATAGATATAAAATAATTTTAACTCTACAAAATGTTAAAAATGCATTTTTTCACTCTGTAAAATATATTCAAACTACATTTGATAGCATTGGATGTAGCCATAAAATAGGGAATACGCATTAGCAAACCTAAACACAGAGATTCTCTTCCATTTTTATTAAAGCTTTCTAAAACACATTTCTTACTGACAGAAAAAAATATTTTGTTTTCCTTAAACTGAATATTATATATAACATTAAGCAGAAAACAATGACAAATAAACAATATTAAATTAATTCTAAGCTTTTAACTCAGAACCTGTGAAAAATAAACATGTAGAGGTTTCTCCTTTCCTTAATAAAGTTTCGGACTTTACATATACAATTACGATCTCTAAAAGTGTGAGATAATAATTTGTGTCATGAAACAGTTAGTTGTCTTGCGAAATTTTAAAATAGATGAATAACGCAGACATTCATTAAATTAAAGCCTTTCTTCCTTCTTTCTATTCTTAATTTTTTATAACGTGTTTTGTATACAGTCCTTTGCTTTTTTGTTGTAAATTGGACAAAGATAAAGAACAAACAATGAAAACAAAGTTTAGACTGAATACAAAAAATGTCTCTATTTCTTTTATTCTTTGAATTAAGCGATGCCTCCAAGCCTGAGGTATATATTTGTTTAAATGGTGGGCGTTAAGAAATTAAAAAAAAACTCAGGAAAAAGATTCAAAACAGGAAATAATGAAAGTAAAATAAGAAAATACATGGCAGAAAATGCTCATAAAAAACTATACTCACTCATATTCTGTATGTATATATAAATACGACTAGGCATAAACATTACATTGCAAAATTTTATAATAAGGTACTTTAATGTCGGAATATATTTTAGTTTTTATAGAGGTCGAAAATATGAAAATTTAAAAAAAAATCCAATTTTTGCAAGATTTTATATTTTTCCAATATTTCATAAAGGAAGATCAATGAGTAAAATAAGTTTCTTATAATCATCTATAAAAGTATTAAGCTTCAGTTTTCTATCCATAAAATTATCTGGTATAATATTTTCTAGGATAACATATAGATAATTAAGTATTATTATAAACTCAAAAGTATAGAATCGAGAGTACATTAGCATAAGAGTTTATTTATTTACATTATATTTTGAAATATTTGCAGTTAAATATTAATTAAAGTACTTTAAGAATTATCCGTAATATGTGTAATTTGTAAAAGCATCTGAAAAATAACAATTTGTGTAAGAGCATTTAAAGTTAGAAAGAAGATGCTAACTTAAATTTAAAATTAAAATTAATTTTTCCGTACATTTAATCTTAAATCAAGTTATGAGATTCCTCATGGAAATTTATATGGTTCACTGGTACCCTTGAAACGTGACTGAATTTTGTGTATTTGAAACAAAAATGATGTATACATTTTCTTGATTAATTTTCTGAACTATTGTTTTATAAGATGTTGGATATTTTTATTTAAAAAAGAATCTCAAAGTTATAACAATTCAATTCGTTCATGTCTACTTCCATAGCTTGACCTTTTTGGGAGTTCGGAAAAGCAACTTTTCAACTTGATGTTTCTCTTTTCCTTTTCATTAGTTCCACCCTATTAGATGATTATAAGTTGGCAGAGAAAGATAAAATTCCAAATAGATTAATTCTAATCATTTAAAAAAATATTTAATGTGTGGAGGTTGAATAAGGATTACAGTTTTCTGTCAAATAGTAGAAAATGTGAAAAAAATTAAAGCTGAGTTTTATGTATAAATATTTGAGCTCAAATTCGATGTTAAACGATCTAGGGATTCAAACAACCAAAAAAAAATTGGAAATATGCGATTACAAAAGAATTAATAGATTCAAATGTATTTATCATTAGTCAAGAATTCTAACTTTAATATAAAATTTCTATGATAAAAGATATATAAATTCATATACACATAAGATTGGAAAAATAAAGGAATCCAAAAGCGTTAAAAAATCCCAAAACTATTTATCCTCAATCAAAAATTCTAACTTTGGTACGAAAATGCTATGTTAAAAAATCAAGAGATTTAGATACACATAATATTTGAGATAAGATACATATATAAATGTGAATCCAAAAAAATTAAAACTTCCAGTTTTATTTATCATCATTCAAAAATCTTGATTTTAGTATGTTGTGGAACCTTTGGAAGTTGTTAGATAATTCAAGAATCATTCTTATAATTTAATCGTATGATTACGATACGTTTTAAAATTGCAAATATTCTGCATTCAGAATGGTAAATTATTCTATAAAACATTAAATAAGGACATTTTATTTAACACGCAAATAGCACTCATTTGAGTGCATGATTATTATTTCATAAGCATATGGAATTATCATTGTGTATAATAATTCCAGTTTCATAAGTAATAGATTGCCCCTATTGTAAAAAATACGTTGACTTGACTTTAAGTAATACAATGACACTTCACACTATACTTAACATATACTATAGGTCACAATCAGAGCAATCATAATCTCTGGCTGAGATTTCTTGATAATTAATAAAATTGCTCGACACTATTTGCTACAATTATTTTAACACTGATTTCTATATACGTGCGATCCCTAAAAGTCATTAATTTTATCTAACGTAGCTTCAAATACGGCAAGCATCATAATAAAAATATTGGGAAATCATTTTGCCAAAATATTAAATCATTATCGTTGCTGAGATAATTTTTTATTGATATTTTGAAGAAATGTTTCTGAAGTCATTTAAAAATATTATCGTATCATTCAATTCTTCTACACAAACAAACATAGAAAATAAAATAACAAAAAAATATTATTTATGAGTTATAAAAAATGCTACTTTAACAGTTTTGTATTTTCGCAAATTCTCGTTTTGAAACAATGAATAAGCGGCTTTTTTTAAAGATTAAATTGCATTATAATTAGAAATGCAAAGCAAAACTGGCATAACTTTGATGAAGAATTATCAATTTATTACAATAAACGAAATCACAATGAATGAAAAACCATAGATTTAAAGCTCTTCTGCAAGAAAATCTGAAAACATTACATTATTCATTTTCCAAGAGTGATATTCGATTTCTCCATCAGAAGAGTTCTTTTGAATTATCAATGGATTTTTCTCGAATAGAAGAAGTGAAAAACTGCTTGAGCATAATGACCAGGTAGAATTGTTTCCGAAATCTAATTAAGAAGAATCAAATTCATTCTTCAAAGAGTAGAATAAATTACTAATGAGGCAAATTGAAAAATTAGAGAATCTGTATGAATGCGAAAACCTGAGTACCTTAGAGAAACGAAAAGATTTTAATTAGTTGAATTCAGCATTGTTCGAAATTTTGACCCTCGTTATTTAATATGTGATTAAACATTTCCTTTTGTGAAAGTAAACTGTAATCTACAACTATCCATTCACATTCAAAATAAGCAGATTTGGTGTAATTTGCAGAGTGATCATAGATACTCAATTTTGTATCAGGAATAATATGTTGTCTTATTGCTTTAAAATAGATTTTTTAAATAATAAATCCTTGACAGATAGATATTTTGAATTTTTTGCTCATTACCATTAGTCATTACACTACTGTGTTCTTTTAAATGATATACGTCAGTTTTAAAATAAATTTGCGGCAATGAGACCAGTTTTTCTAATTGCATAATTTTTTTCATAACTAAGATTTACGAAAACATTGATTCTTACAAGAAGTTATTTCGGTTTTTTTTTAACTGATATATCGTGAAGAATTTCACGTGAAAAAGAAACGAAAAGATTTTAAGGAATTAAAGATTAAAGAATTTAAGATTTCTTAAGATAATGAATTAATAAGAGCTTGATATTCAAAACAGAAAAAAATTTATAAGATAGTTTATAAACGTATTAATCATCTGCTATTTAGAATATATTTGTAAAAAATATTCAAATAAAAGTAATAGAAGAAATTAACTTAATTATTCTAATAGAAGTAATTAACTTTGAGAAAGCTTTTTTCAAATCTTTCTATTATGATAATAATACTATATTCCTTCTTTTAAAGATAGTTTTGATTCTAATTTTAAAATATTTAATATAGTTTTTGAAAAGTATATATATCAAAATTCTAAAAACTCATATATAAAGAGGAGGAAAAAAACTAATTCAGTATGATATTATAAAAATGTGAAATACAGAATCGAATTTAATTACAATGTCACTAAAATTTTTATTATTTAAAATTTTCAGATTTAATCTTTAATAAAGAAATGAGAATTCCAGAGTAAAATTCTTTTCCAAGGATTTCTAATTTTCTCTTCTCAGAATCCTCACATTTCTTATAAATATCCGTATAGAAATATATAACTATGATATGAGGGATAATATTTCAAATTTTCCATCCAGCCACAGAACAAGGCAACATTATCGAATAAATCAAATTAAAAATATTGAATATGAATATAAAAGCTCATAAGCTCATGCTTTGTTATTCACATGAGATTTTCAGGATATTTATTACTTATTTCTTAGAAGGAAAATACATTTACATGTGAATGATTATCTGAAAGTTAAAAGACAGTTTCTAGTTTAACTATTTTTATTTAAATAAAGTTTGATCTTAGATTTATATAGTAATTTAAATTAGTAAATGTTTTTCCTTAATTTTTTTTATTTTAAAACATTATAATTTAAAAATATTACTGAGAAAACTAGAAATATTAAACTAAAATTGAATTTCTGATCAAAAGAACAAAATAATATGAAAATGTTTTCGACGTTTATTGTAAGTAAATTCTACAATCTAAGAAAACCATTAGAGGAAGCTTGTTCAACCTAAACATAAACTAGTCATCTTTGACGACAATGAGTTAGAAATATTAGTTAGATTTAATTTCATTAATAGCTTTTAGATAAAACTTTATTATCATGATTCCCTTAAATTCTTAGACATTAACGTTTTATTATTTTAATTGTCTTTCATGATGTATTCAGTAAATAATTGATTCTTAATAATATAGACCAAATCTATAAAATGATAGCGCTAGTAAAAATAAAAAAAGCCATGTGTTTTCTAAATGTGGCAGTATTATAAACACACAGATTTATTTATCTTTTAATCTACAAATATTTTAAAAAAACTTAGTTCTTTAATTTTTAACAGTATAAAAAAGTCAGGCCATTAGTTATTTGATGAAATATTGATAAACATTTGATTCTCATCACAACAATACAATATACTGTTTAAAATCATTTAAAAAATATTTTTTAAAAATTCCTTAATTTTTGGCAAAGAAATTTAATGGCTGATATCATTCAAAAGATTTTTTTTTTTAAAAAAGTACGCAGTTATTTCTCCACAGTAATGATTTAAAATGTTATCAAGGAAAAAATTTATCCTAATTCTTTTTATAAATTGAAGTTTAAATGAATTTAAAAAAATCATTTCGAAGCGAATTTGGCCTATCCCCATGGTATAAATGTGAAAAAATTTGTAACTACAGTTGAAGAGGTCTAATCTTAAAAACGCCTAAAATCACATTCACCCCCATTCCCCCATTTTTTCATTTTTTAGCTTAGTTTAGTTACATTAACGATATGTTTTAAAACAACTTAATAGCTATTATAGCTTTAGGAACGAGTCACAAAATTTTGAGCTCAGTCAGAAGACGGGGATAATACCTGAGCTCTTGTAATTTTTCGGATTACTTAATTTATATGGTTATCTTTCGATTATTAAAAGCTAACATAAACAAAAAATATTTTCTGGTACTTAATTTTGTAATATTAAAATAATTTAAATAAATATGAATTTAATTTGAAACGAATTATTCCGTTTTAATCGCAGGATATATTCGGAGCAGGGTTCATTTCTTTCAATGATAGCTATGATTTTCACTATAGTTAAACTATAGATAAAAACTATTGTCAAACTATAGATTAAAAAATAGACTGGCAGAAATTAGTATTAATACTGAATCTATCGTGCGAATCTGATTTTTAGCGATTAATCGCTGGTATTTAACCCTTTGCACTCCAAAAAATAATTAGATGCAAAATTATTCACCTAATACAAAGATTTGCTTATTTCTACGAAAAATAAATATACATAATTCTTTTAAGTCGAGTTTCTTTGAAAAAAAAAAATCTACATTTCTTAACCGTAATGTAGGCGTTTTTAACAATTAAATTTGAGAAATAAACAAATAAAACGTCAAAAGGATGCACAATATTGAATACTAAGTCAGAGGCACCATCGGAGGGCAAAGGGTTAATAATAGAAACTCGAAAATAGAATTTGTATTTTTGACACAATGTTCCTAAACGATTTAAACCGAAATGTTACACAAAACTTTAAGTCGCAAATATAAATTTTAATAACAAACTCAGATATAAAATCTTATATATTTATTTAATCTCCTGCGTTTTTGTGTTATCAAGTTCACATGCTTCTAAAAGTGCGGAAGGAAAGAAAAATCCTGGACCTGAGTTTAATGAATTTTCGACATTTACATTTGAGATGTTAAATCTGTGTACTAAATTTTGTACATCCTACTCTCCGTCGAATAAGAGAAAACACGTTTGTATTTAACATGCTTTCTCTAATTCAGACAGCTGGAGGGGCATATTTCCACCGGAAGATTTTCGACATTCGAACAACAACCAGAATCTACATTCGAACAACATTCACAATCTACATTCAAACAACATTCACAACCTACATTCGAACAACAATCACAATCTACATTCGAACAACATTCAGAATCTACATTCGAACAACATTCACAATCTACATTCAAACAACATTCACAACCTACATACGAACAACATTCACAATCTACACTGCTCAAACAATTAGGGGAGCACATGGTTTTAACAGAATTACGCAAAAATGTCTACCAATAAGTAACATAAAATGAATCATCCATAAATTACAGGAATCATCCACAGGAAATAGCCAGGAAACGGAAGAAGAAATCTTTATATGCAAATCAAAGTTCATGACGTCTAAAACCAGAAAAAGGTGATAAGGCCAGAAATCGGGATGTTGCAGAAACGTCTGTTTTATTGCCGTAACTGTGAAATTTGATAGCGCAGTCTTTCTGGAGTATCGCGGACGCTGTTGGAGTCGCCAGAAGTGTTCTTGCAAGGCTGTGGAATCGATTCCAAGAAACAGGAAATGTTAGACGTCGACCAGGGCAAGGTCGGTCAAGCACCACTACAGCAACTGATGACCGGTATATACGGTTAACAGCCCGTCGAAACAGAACAGAGAATGCCACTCAGCTGCAAAGGCAGTTGTTCTTGTCAACAGAACGAAGGATGTCCAGCCAAAGAGTACGTAATAGGCTTCACGGGGTAGGGCTCTATACACGTAGGCCAATGGTCTGCATTCCGTTGACCCCACGCCACCGTGCGACCCGAAGAAGATGGGTTGCTGAATATCGAGATTGGCAGCAACATGATTGGAACCGTGCTGTTTACAAACGAGTCTCGATTCAGTCTGGAGTGTGACACTCGACATGTTCTGGTATGGCGGGAGAGGGGCATTCGAAGTAACTCCGCATTCGTTCGTGAAAGGTCACAATAGAGACGAGCTGGTTGGAGGGTATGAGGTGGAATCAACATAGGCGGACGTACGGACCTGCATATCATTCGGAATGGCACTTTGACTGGCCTCAGGTATGCAAACGAGATACTGCGATCTCATGTCATCCCTTACGCTAGAGACATTGGCGATTCCTTTATTTTCCAGGATGATAATGCCCGACAGCATACATCTCGTCTGGTGGAGAACATGCTTGAAGCTGAAACAATACAGCGCATGGAATGGCCAGCGTGCTCTCCTGACCTGAATCCAATCGAGCATGTTTGAGACATCTCGGACGACGCATTGCTGCGCGGCAAAGGTCACCGGTGACTGTCCCAGACTTGGAGATTTCTTGAGGAATGGAACAGTATTCCCCAAAGTCTGATCGATAACCTCATCGCATCCATAGAAAACAGGCGTGCAGCAGTCTTGGCTGTTCGAGGAAACCACACGCCCTATTAAAACTCATGCATCATGTCTATTCAGAACCTTTTTTTATCGTTTACATGTAACCAAATTGTTGCCCTAAATCATCTTTTTGTGAAATTCCATATTTTCAAAGAATTGAAGCTTAATTCCACATTGTTTTTTTCTCTGTATTGCGCATGGATACGCGTGTACTACCCATTGTATGCCAATACGTGGCTGTCTCGCACGTTTTTTTTAAATTTTTTGCTTGCTCCCCTAATTGTTTTGAGCAGTGTACATTCGAACAATATTCACACACATTCGAAACACATCTAATCTACATTCTAACATTCTACAAATCGGTGGGAATCTACTAATTTAGTATAAAGATCATGTAATAAAGCTCATCATTGAATCTAAGGCGTTTTTGAGTTATTTTTGTCACAGATAGACATACTGGCAAAAAGTGTTTTTCGATCTAAAAGAGATCAAAACTAGTAAACAATTATCAAAGAATCAAATTCGAATTTTTTCGTGATTATGATTCTTTATCGATATTTCCTATACGAGAAAGTAGAAATTGATATCGCATCGATCCAATGAATACACGCAGCTTATGATTCATGCAACTTTTTAGTACTAAAACCCTATCAGAATCCTAATGTGGCATCTAGAATGGAACTTATGTTTCTTATAATAAATACATAAATAAGCTTTATATGTATTTAGATGACAGTTAATGGACAAGTTTTTAATAGAAAAGTCAAAGATATTTCAAAATCACTTCTTCAAATATTATTCACTTAATAGGCTTTACGAAACTATTCGGAAAAAAAAAATTTATTTTATTGACAACATCTCCTTCAAGGACTCACTTTCCCATTAAAGAATCATTAAATTCTCAAATATAATCTCGAAGCTTTATCCATTTATTTTAATAACCTGGCGTCAAGTGTATTGAGAGGTATTAGGAAGATAGATTTCATAAAATGTGATTTTTTTTATCTTGATTATGCGCATATAGGTATTCCTTGCTAGCACTTCAATCATTTGTACTTAATCTTTTGATATGAAAAGGGAGAACTTTTCAAAGTTTTGCTATTGGAATTCAATAACTCTTCACGTCAGAAACTGAAAACTCGGAGCAATACTTTCTCCCGGATATGGGTTCAGATAAATGTTTAAAGCCTCTGAGCGACAGCCAAGGTGAGGAATTATCTCTTGCAATCAGAGCATCTTTTAGTTGCGGAAGAAATCCTTCGGATAAATGTTGGTTGGAGTTGAAATCATATTGATCATGATTTTTTTTTGTTCTGAAAATAAATAGAAAAAAAGGATTGTTTATTTGATCAGACACACATCGGAAAAATATTATTTTCCCAGTTAGATTGATGTGACTATTAAAATAATTTGAGAATAATCGAAACAAAGAAGATATCCTTGAATGCTTTTGAACAAGAATTTTAGAAAATTATTTGCCGTTATATTAATCTATTATCGTATGAACTATGTTAAAATGGTATTTTCGAAAATATTTTTTTGATTTCACAGGAATTAAGCATTATTACTAAAACTATACGGTGATTCTTGACAATTTTTGACTATTAATCACTGTTAATATACTCAAAAAATAAATGATAAATAAGTTAATATTAAAAATGAATTTGTTTTTATCTATTATGTTTCTAACAGATTGAAACGATAATTTTATTCATATCTATTAATTTAATCACAAAATAGGATATAGATTTTATATAATTATTTAAATATCTGCTTTTTAGAGTTCTTATCTTTACATGCTTTTGAAATGGCAGGCGTACAGAAAGTCATTCATTGAGGATTAAGATAGATATCTACACTTTAGTGTCAACATCTAAAGTGTAGATATCTAACAGGCGTCAATTAATTTAACTTATTAGACACATTATCTGATTATGATAAAGTGAAGAAATAAAGAAAAATAAAATAAGTTTTGAAGAAAAGTAAAAATACAAAATTGTTACTACATTTAAACTCTTTAATTTCATTTCAGCTTTTATGTATGATGACTGAAGGGATTTTAAGATATTTAAGCAGAAATAAAGCACCAAATAAACAAACTCATGTTAACAGACGGTGTTCTCAAATTCGAAAGATAAATTCAGGTAGAGGTTAGTAAGCATTCAGGAAATGAAAGATTACCACAAAATATAGAGTCACATGTAATGTTTATTCAGTTAAAATGGCAAGAACAGCCGTTATAAAGAGAATGGACTTATGAATACGAGGATGGGGAGCAAGGTAATCGAGAAGAAGCCTTCTCGTATGCAAATGGTTCCTGCAAACCACGATGCATAAACCAAATATTCTTACGTAAAATCATCTGCATCCATTGAAGTAAATTCAGAGGAACCTGCTGCAAAAAGAACAGGATACGTTGCGTCACTGAAGCGTTCGGACAGAATAGTAACTATGTGTTGTATGTTCAAAGAGATAGCAATGTGGGGTCTTTCAAATGAGAAGATATTGCGTTTTGCGTATTGAAGAGGCCTATTGAAGAGGCATAAGAAAATAAAACGAAGAAGAGAAAAGCGAATACTTTCCTGTGTAACATCAAGCACATGGCATTCGAACTCTACCCACGTAGGGCAATCACCATCGCAAAGAAATTTCACCTTAATGATCATTTATAACATATTTAATTAAAAATATTTTTAGAGATTAAAAAAAATAAATTTAGCATTGATTTTATATTAATATTTTTTCAAAAATTAACATTAATATTTTAGATAAGAGTACAGAGAAATCACACAAAAGTAATTCGAGTGTTGAATTATTTAACATAGATATAAATAAGATTTCGAAATTTATTCGTCTTTCACAGATGTGAATAAATTACAACATTTGATACATTTTGAAATTTATGAGGTGAGTATAGTAAAATAATTTTTAATTAATTCCTGTCTGGGAGATGTTTTAAAAAAAGAATTGATATCCATTTAGACATTACGTAATTTAATATTCCATCCCCTAAAACTATTGACTAATTATTATTTTTTAGAACTAGAAAAAATGCTGTTTTTTAAAAGAAATTTTGAAAGAATTTTTATTAATAATTATTATAAAAAAGAATTGTAATAACAGCACCATTACAGCAGTTTGTAAAAGCTTTATAATATTTTTTACGAATTTAATTTAAAATCAACACAAGAATCTAATTTATGTGCTGAACTTACTATATGAATATAATTCCTGTAAATGTTTTATA
>JAOUZG010026054.1:1734324-1747624 GCA_026289955.1 Argiope argentata
TTGTATGCTTAAATAATTTCACATTGATTAACAAGAAATTAAACTTTTTTGCATATTTGCTGACTTTCACTTGTGTTTCCTGAATTGGGAAACATAAATATTTTAAAAATATAATAATAAATATTATTCTGAGAATTTTTAATTTGCCATTAGATTCAAATAATTTATTTTTAACACATTCAATTTTCGGAACGGAAATAATAAACGAAAGTATGATCAAGTACTATTCCATCAAAAAAGAATTTTTAAAAAATACAATAAACAGATTACATTTAATTGCGAAAGATTAATTTAGTATATAATATTATATTGATGATAAAAAGAAATATTTTTTATTAAAAATATATAATTCTCTCAGACTAAAACAGAAATAATATTGAAGGAAGTAAAAGAAAAAACCCAAAAAAAAAACTATTCTTTTGTTCACTTTTTTCCCACGTGCAGCCTCTTACGCATAGAAAACAATTTCTTATTCTTATTTTTAGATGCAAGTCTTAGTTGTTAAGTCAATTATAATTTAGATCCTCCATTCCCAAAGGATAAACATGTTGCAAAACAAAAGTAGATTTTCTTATTTAAAAATAATTATCCCAGTCACTTTTTTGAAAAGGAAATGCATTTTTATGAAACAAATGGTGCAGTTGGATTTAGGACTCGAATTTCAATTTTCTAAGGAATTTATTCGTAAAGCTCTTGAGTATATATTTTTCAATTGTTTTACGATTTACTTCAGTAAATGTTTAAAAATGATTTTCGAGGGTTTTTTTATTTTATACTGGGATTTTCTTACGAAAAATGCTTATAACAAAATAAATAAATAATAAAAATACAGTAACCCTAGAGATTACAAAACAGTAAAACTATAAACAAAGTCTGAAAAAGTAAGGAGTAAGGGAATAATTTATATAAGGAAACGGAAGCACTTTTATCAGATCCTGAAACAAAAACGTGAAAAATTATTTTTCACGAAAGGTAGCATCCACATTGTTAAATAATAAATACTCAATAATATTTTTTTGGGTATTTATGGTGATACGAAGTAAAAATTTCTTTTTCTTTTGGGATTAAATTCTTGATAAGCTTTCTAGTAAACAATTTACAAATAATCGTTGGAAAATGTTTTTTTAAAAAGAAAAGTGGCAAAATTATTTTTACGAATAAATTTGAAATGGAAGTATATTTTGATTTTTAAAAAAGCTAATAATGCACATAAAAACCACAGTATCGAACACTTAAATGTCGGTGAAGAAAATGTTGTAACGATTTTGAATATGATTTTAACTTTGTGATCTAAAATATGACTTAATATGAATATGACTTAAAAATTAAACAAAGTTCAGTTGCTATGTTTTTTTCCTAAATAATAAAGAAATATATATTTGTATATTTGCCATTTCTCTGTCACAAAAATTTTCAATCAATGGTGTAACAAAATATTTGTACAAAGGCAAAAACTTCAAATCTATAACATTTTCATGAAATGTATGCTTGAAATTAAATAATATCGAAACTTTTAAAGCAAATAAAAGAATTCACTTTAACCGCATGCGCACTTTGTATTTAGAATAAACATATATTTCCTAAAATTATTCATTTTGCAATTTTACTATATGACTCGTAATACTTTAATATTCTGTAGCATTTGGCTAGAAGAATACACGAAGAAATGTTTTCTTATTTGAAAGTACTGTAAAGGAAATGTGCTAAAGAGAAATGGTATCTGTAATTACTACAAAGCTTTCGTTAATCGTTGAATATAATTTTGGATTGAAACAAATATATGTATCATATGTCGCTGTCGTAATTATGGTTATTTTAAAACAATACTATTTTTTACAAATTTTGTTATATATTTTCTCATATTGTATGGATTTTATTATTTTCTGCTTACTTAAGTATTTTCAATTTTTTAAAAATATTATTTTTTTAATCAAGCGTTTGATTATGCATACATTTTTCTCTATTTGAATTAACATTCAGATATATGTTTCTATGATCCCCCAAATTTTCAAATAGTTTGTTTAATCTTTATTCTTTTTCAAATTTCTATTTATTATAAGATTTGATGTTTGGTTCAAATATTTTTTCGGTATACATTATTGAACATAATACCATTTGTTTTTCTAGATTAGACTTTGAAGGAAATTTAAGGAAATCCCTTAAACGATGAAGCACACCCATGTTTATTTTGATACAACTAAGGATATGACATAATGGTCTTATCGGGGTGGAGGATTCTCCAGTTGGAAGTCTGGAGGTATAAAGATATGTGTAGCAAACCGGTAATGCTATATCTGACTCGAGCAGTAACTATCAGGTGAGGCAAACGGGGAATGTCAGAAGGGTTTTCGTATAGAAGGAGCTTGTTTTACCTAGTAATAAACTCCAACTATGTTAATTATGAAATGTAGTATTTTTTAAGCGTGTTATAGATCGATTAGTTTTTAGTGCGAAAAAAAAACCAAACGTACTAAAATACTAATAATACTCTTCAATTATAAGAATTAATTAAAAATGACATTGAAAAGATATTATTCTCTTAAATTTAGAAATCCCCGTCTCGAAAGTATATTTAAGTTTATATTCTCTATCAAGAATTCTAATGATTAGTAAATTAAAATAATAGTAAAACACATTAAATACACTATGAATTCCATTTGAAAATTTCTCTTTAAAATTTAAAAAAAAAAGATATCTGAACAAATTATTCTGATTAGAATCATGGTTGCTTTTAGATAAGACAATTTATTCTAGAATAATTTAAACTCATACGTTTATAAAAGTTCCCACTGGATTCTAAAACTTCCAGACATGAATTAATTCCATTTTTTTATTTTATCTGAATAATATGAATCCTCGTTATATTTCATATTACATCAACAGTTGTTTTTAACTAGTCGTATAATGATTACTTTATACTAACTGGAATAAAAAGTAGTTTTCATCGGAAAATACAATAATTTAAAATTTGAATAGAACAAAAGGTACACTTTCCATTTTTTTTACTCGCACTGTACACTAGAGTATGCAATTCTTTTCTTTCGAATACTTGATGGCTCAACTTTACTTCAAATGTGTTTAACCAGATTTCATTCCAAATTTCATTATGAACGAAATGTTGTTGTACTTAGAAAGCATTTTATTAGAAACATTGTTTTTTTCAAGATGCTTTGATTATTTCGAAAACTCTGAAATGAAAGATTTTTTTCCAACAAAGTAAAGGGGGGAAAGTTATCTTGCTTGAGAAGCAATTTTAAGTTTCTAAAGAATCTGTATTATATTAAATTTATTCCTTATGTAAATATATCTATGTTAAACAATTTATGCATATTTATTTCTTATGTTATGTTATTAGCTTTAGTACTCTCTAAAACAATTAAAAATATATCTTATGTAGTATTTATAGCTGTAAAATGAAACGAAAAATTAATTGAGATACACATGATTCAAAACTATTCCCTTAGATAACAGGTAAATACATATCGAAATCAACAGTACATTCAGGATATTTCATCTAATCAATGATCTACGAAATTAATATGTCTGAAATATTTATCATGATATAAGAACATGATGTTGTTTTGGGGAGGAGGTTTTTGACGTCAACAAAAATCCGTAGAAAAAAAATTGAAATTTTTCTATTTTCACAAGCATCTAAAAAATCAGCTTTTAATAACACGTTGCCATTGCATTTACAAAAGCTCTGATTTTTTTAAAAAATAAATTAACGACTACCGCAAATAAAACCTAAAAAACAGACCTGTGATTATGAGCAGGTGATTATACGAAATGAAATAGATAGGAAATGTGATATTTTTTAAAACAATCAATGCGAGACAAAGTTTTTTTTGGGTCGTTTGTAATATTAAACCGGCCAATTCAATAAAACAACTAAAATGAATAAAAATATCATTTAACTTGCAGATTTCATTTTAATCTTTTCTTTTCATTATTATTTTCTACAAAATTTATTAAAGTACCTTATTTGATGAAAAAAAGCTAAAAGGATATGCCTAGTTGCAACTCTTAAGAATTAAAACACTGTTTCATTTTTTTAGATCAACCATAATAAAATTTACAAATAAGAAGCAATTATCAAATAGACAATTGTTGATATCACTATCTATGAGCAGAGCGTAAGAATTTTTTCCTTTCAATAATTTTATTTAGAGAATCTGGTAAGGCTTTCTTTAACGCAGGTCCCCTTAGCCAAGATAATTGTGAGTAAACTAGAAAGCTGTGTTCAAATGTTAGGGATTTTTATCCCCACAATCGGAACGTGAGAAGGCAAATAGTTTTTTTAGAGTGTGTGTTGTAAATAATAAATAAAAAATGAAATTGAATCAGGAAATAAGCGAATCTTTTAGATTGAATTTAAGGTAAAAATTTGGAAATTAATTAAGATTTAAATTATATTTGGAAATAACACTATACACACTCGCATATGTGTTTTTTTGAGGGGATGGTGTAACGGAAAGCTATTTAGTTTTAATATTTGACAAACATCTAGTGAGAAACATTTGTTTATACATAATTCCAGTTGAGTTCATTATTTCAATGTCGCATATTTTTTCATCAAAATTACATTTTGATCTAATTTTAATATTTGAGCAAAAGAAGTGTATATTTTCTAAAAGGTTAAACAAATATATTAATTTCTTGCAATAATTATTTTCAATGAGCTTTATAAAAAACTTTTCAAAAGAGAAATTAAAACTTAATTATATAAGCATTATATCCCCTTTTTTGGATGAATATAAGTATAAAAGCGTTTTCACAAACATTAAAATACTTGATGATATAATCTAGTGGTTAAGTATTTAAATAAAGACTATTTTGACAACATAGAGTTTAGCATAATCCCCAAAACTTCATTATCCCAAAAAAATTTCTTTCATTTTTTTCTGCTTCAGTTTTCATTAAATTTATTTTAAAGGTTACATATTTAACTTCAAACAATAATTTTTAATCAATTACAATATTTATAAATAGAACCTTTTTTTTTACTTTGCTACCTAAAAATGTTTATGACTCCCAACGATGTTTGGAGACATCGTTGCTTAATCCAAACATCGTTGCTTAATACCTTTTTCACTTCCGATTTGAAAACTTTACCTTCGATTTTTATTTTTTTATTTGCGTCAATTAAAAAAGTATGATGGAGAAATATCATCATAAAATATGTCATCTTTTTAAATAATGTGTTTTTTCCTGCTTTGTTGGCATTTATTATAGAATTTCTGTGTACACTTTCCATTTCAAATTATTCAACATTCCAATTCCAGAATATAAGCATTTTTTAAGAACTCATAACACCTTATACTTTGTGCATGCTTAATATTCCGTCACAGGAAGATAAGGTGTTCTTTTTGATGCACCAAATTAATGGGATGAGATGGGGTTTATCTTAAGAAGCTAATTACAATTTCTTCTTCTCAAATACAAGAATAAAATGAAAATTAATCATTATTGAATATTTTGACTTGAGAGTACATTTGATCATATGAATAAACTGTACATGATTTAACTACTCAAAAAATTAAAAATTTACTGTTTTTATAATGAACCCATTCTGATGATCCACTAATAATGTTACATGCGCCTGAATATATTGATATATTTTGAGCCCTTTTCTGATTAAAATTGCTCACTGTTTTTTAGACAGCCTATGTATTGTGCGCATAATTAGGACTCTGAAAAAATGCATCCAGTGGTTCAGCAACATTTCTAGGAAGCTAAAAGTCAATAAGCTTGAATCAAATAGGAAATTATAAAAAAAACTATAAATATATTTAAGCTTTATTTACAACCCGTTTTTGAAATAGCATCAGAAATATTTTATGACTTATGCTGGAATGATGAAGTGCCTCAAAGGGCAGAAAAGTCAGTTAGGACAACCGAAAAATTTCCAAAGCATCGATGTCAAATTTTTATTTATCTTTAAACTAAGATTTAACTAGCACAAGTAAATATGATTCCGAGCCTAAAAGCTGAGATTATTAGTTGCAGACTTTTTTCATTAATGGGTAAAGTAGTTTTTGTTTACATGCTGTAATGATTCATTCATATATTTCAAGAAAATTCGGAAATAGTTCAGTGTTGTTGTTTTTACAGTACCGATACACTTAATGATAATAATACATATTTTGCAAAAACTACGCACCAAATAATTATGGTTATTACATTTTTCCAATAAAAATATTTTTAGTAATAACAGCATAAATTCGAAAGATAAGAAACAAAAACAATAAATTCAAAAAGTAGCATCTTATGAAACTTGTTAAATTTTTTCAACTTCGTTTCCAACACCAGTTTATTTAAACTGAGATTTAAATTATTTTTGCAAACATTTAATATCTAATAAAAGAGAAATAATAAAAATGACTGATACAAATGAAAGATTTTTTTTATTGTGTTTGGTTTTTGTCTCGATATTTTAATGTTTCTCCAATTTACGTCAATTTGCAAAAGTTTTTAACCATTGCTACACGATGGTTAAAACCTTTTTTAAATATATTCTTGTTTTACACGATAAATAACTTAAGGCAGGAAATAATAATTGGAATTTGATGAAAATCTCTTTTTGTGAAATCATTATTTTATATATTAGAAAATATATGAAAATAAGTTCAGGTAAAATATAAAGATGCAATACTATCAAATATTTCAAAAATAATCTTAAAAATTATAAAATGTAACAATTTTCAACGAGGCAAAAGATGAATATTTAAATATATGATAATAACTATAAAATAAGATACAAGTTAATGTTATGAAAATTTTTTGCTTCGAAATATTTTGGAATTTGTTAAAATTTTGTACTTTTTAAATGAATTTAATAATGTTTCTTATTTATGTTTGAAATATTGTTTTCTAAATATAGAATTTTACTTTAAGAACAAACAAATTTATATTTATAAAGCGTAAAATATGATAACTATAATAATAAATCATAGTTATAATAAATTTTTTCCGCAATTTTTCTTCATTATTACAGAAAATTAGAAAAATTTGTTGAAAAAAAGTTACAAAATCGAATTTTTAAATCTGAACTCATTTCAGAAAAACTCCTTTCTCCTACAGGATAATTGTTGTATATAATAAGGCTGTTAACTAAGTAAAGATTTGGATTCTACTATAGAAATACTTTCTTTAAAATTTATGTATAAATTTTTTAAAGATATAAAAAAAAGTGGAGATTTGCCTCGAGTATTAAACTACAATATAAATTCGATTAAAAGTGTTTAGAAATGGTTCGGGGAACATATGATGCCAAACTACTATTTCATAATTAGGAATTGTAAAAAAGATTTTTTGACGTTTATACCTTTCTTTTCTTTCTGACAGTTCAATAATTTTCTGCTAACAAACTCTTAAATTATTAATAAATGCATTTCAATTTCTAGGGGAAACTTGCTTTTTTATTCTGTAAAATTTTAAAACACAATTTTTTTTACTATCATTAATCTAAATTGTACTAAAGAATATTAAAATGTTTTTAGAAAATCGTAAAATGGCATGCTAGAATAGGAAAACGTATTTTTTAATATAATGAATTGACAAGGTCGAGGCCCAGCCCTGAGAATTGACTAAAATAATAAATATCACTGTCCCTTTTTTCTCTCATATATGTTCCAAATCTTTTCTTGTATCAAACTTTCTTTTTTTATTTTATCCGTCCTGATTATTTATATTTGACATTTATCTAAAAAGTGTGCAATATCATTCTAACTTAAAACATATTCACAATTTTGATTTCTATTTCTACATAGCAATCATCATAAAATTTACAATGCTTGCACGAACAAAATATTCGATTGAAATAAATCATTATTTATTCTTCAAACTAGAAAAACGTAGTTTACACATATAATAAAAATTCTGAACATTTAAAATTGAAAAATAATAATGATAAAGTATATTTTGACACGCATAGAGATAATTTATGTTTCTGTTGGAATTTCTGCAATGTTACCTATTATCTCAGCAAGTCGCTAAGAAACAACGATAATAAGTTTATATTGAAACAATTTGACAATTATACATTGGAATAAATCAATGAATTTTCTTTTTATTATAATTTTCCCCTATAAATTAATATACAAGGTTGTCAACATTAAAACATCACCTACTCTGAGCTTTTTTTACAGTGGTTTACTCAGTGCAAACGCTCCATTTTGTTTGCAGATGCTATTCAAGGCATAGGAAGACGGGCTATGTGAAGGGGGAAAAAATCTGGAAACACCAATAGATGGCGCTATGCAACAGAAAACATACTAAAAAGTCAAATCATAAAAAAAAATTCATGCAACATGGTATTTTTTTTTCCAGTTATTACTACTGATATGAAAAAAAGAACATAAAGAAGTGACGAAACAAACTGTCATTTGAATTGCAATTTCTCAATGTAAACACAAAATTTGTAAAATCCTTGTTTTGCGGTTACTGTTCTAGGTATAAAATGGATAAAGGTTAAAAAAGGATGTTCTTATCAGCGATGGATTCGAAATTTGCTTGTGAAGTCGTTTTGAAAATACAAAGAAAATGCTGGAGCTGCTTCTCGAGAGTTTCGTCGGCTTGATAATTTACGTACAAAGATCAGGAAGTACCAATTCATGGTTTAAAAAAATTCGGTGCCCCAAATGCAGCAGCAGCTATTGTTTTGATTCAATTACTTTTATGCGAAATGGAGCACCTCCACACATTGAACAATGTGTACAGCAGTTTCTACTGAAACATTTTACAATTGATCGAATAATCACTCGTACTTTTCCGGCAAGTTAAACATTTTGTTATATAAATCTTAATTCCTAAGATTTATGGTTTTCGGGATACTTAAAAAATCTTATTTATCGAGGGCGTTTGGTACCGATGGCAAATTTGAAAGACAGTGTATCTCTGCTTGTGAGAAACATCTTAATCGACCAATTACGATCCCCAGTTGAAGAAGCTATTCACAAAATGCAGATATTACATCTGGAAAAAGGAAACCCTATTGAACAGTTTTCCTTGCATCTATCTATAATGCCCTAGTAGTGTTTCTGAAAATGTTTTTCTTCAGTATAATTTGTTGCAAAGCGGTATCTATCGATGTTTCAGGAATTATTTTTTTACACGCAATATTTTTTCTCATGTCTTGAATAGTATCTCCAACAATTTTGAAGTTTTTACACTGAGTAGTTTGATGTATAGAGTACTCAAAGTAGGGTTTGTTTAATTTTGACCACATTGTATATATAAACATGAAATTCCTTAAATAAACTTTGCTAGATAACAATGAAACAGATTATTAAAATTAACACACGTCCTTATAAATTTGATTTGAATTAACCATCCATGATTTCAAAATTCCATTAAAACTTTTAATTCTGAATTTCAATCTTTTATCATTTGATTGACGGAAATTACATAATTCTGGTTTGTTTTGTAAATAATTCCAACAAAATGAAAAATTCGTAGCAAATGGCTTATTCCATTATTTGAAAAGACTTATTACATAGAAATGTTCTCTTCTCATCTTGATACAGTCACCATAAAAAATATTCATAATTTTCAATCTAAATTCAAAGAAAAAAAAATTTGAAGTGCATTCTGTTTCGTTGCTTGCATTTTGTCTACAGAAATCCCGTTTTTATTCGCTTCTGGTATTTCTTGTCTTTTTTTTTACTCGGATGATGGGAAATTGTATATTTACTCTCGTATTATTTGCGGACTTGGCTCTTATTGATCTTCAAATGAAATTTTCGATATAGAACTCGAAAAGATTGGAGCAAGACGTTTCGTTTTACCTTAAATGCGAAAGAAACCAGCGCGACTCTGATTGGAAGAAAGTGGTTCAATTTGTTCTGTCTTGAAGAACGCTGCTTTCCCTGCGTCCTCATGGGCATAGGAACACTCCATTTCTTTGAAGTACTGATTTTTCTTTTGAAAAGAATTTTAGAATCTGAAACGCAACACATCATCGGCAAATTTTCTAACATGATACAAGCCTTTCGTATAGTTTTATTGTAAGAATCCACTGCTGATTAGTCGTATATATTTGAATTGTGGAATTTATAAGAGTGATTTTCTGATCCATAAGATGGTTTTATGTTTCTTGCAACCTAATTTTATAAAATATAAATAAGAATATTTTCATGGATTCTTTAGAATCCAATAATCGTATATTTTATTTTTTAAAGCATTATTTCGGCAATTATGATAGTATTATGATTTAATGACAATTATGATTTAAATGACAAAGTTGCGTATACAATACATTGGTAATATTTTCATGTTAAAATATTCAACGCAACATTCTATTCACACTTTAAAAATTTGATTTTCATTAGAGTGTTTTATTGAATAATAAAGTTTCATTTAACGAAAATCAATATAAAAACATACGTTTGGGGTCATTCTGTGTGATTTTTTGTTTGTATGCCATTTCTCAGGAATTAAGGGAAAAAATGATAGCATTAATAACGTTAAATTCATTTTTGACACTCCTGATTTTACTTCATTAGGAGAATCAATTAAAAAGTTACGAATAATTCAAATGTTGGATTTAAAGCAAATAAACTTTTTTATAATTTTTATATACACAATAATAAATGAAAATTTCAATTTTCCCATATGTATCTGGCTTCATATTTATGCGAAACATCGTATTATAAATTTAAAGTTGCATTGTAAATTGAGAAAAAATGTATTATTTCTATTCGAATATTGATTTTATAATTAAATTATTATTTAAAAAAAGGCAGTAAAAAAGCGATTATATTGTAAAATATAATTCACGAACCATTTACACAGTACAAAAAATTCAAAAGAATACAAATGTTAGCAATGATTCTCTAACTATTTGATATTTTAAGTTTGACCTCACATTTATATTACATTTTTCCCCATTATTTTATCATTGTCTCATAGTGCATGTCAATAAATGCTCATAATAAATGAAAATATTTTAATTTACATCAAAAAAAATTAGTTTCTTGGAATTTCTGTGCATAAATATTAGAAAAAAGAAACAACTATGAAAATTGAAGCAAACATATTTTTAACGATTTATAAACTAAATTAGTAATAAAAATTTATTTTAAAGCTAAAATCAAAAGGAAAAATTCAATTAATCCGACCTGAAGACTTTTACACGCAGGGATTCAAACCAGAGATTTTTTCTGTAAGGGGTCTGACATTTCCACAAAAAGTGACCTCTCAGGACTCGAAAATTCCAGGGTATTGTGGTCTGGAGATTAATTAGCATAACAGAAATATAAGAACAACATTTTAAATCTAAATGGGTTTACGGCAAATTGTTTAAAACAGACCACAAATCCGAAAGCTAAATCATAACAATATATACCAATATTAATAACAGACAATTATTTAAAAAAAGATTTTTTTTTGCATCTATAGAAAAATACTCAAACCAAACCACAAAAAAAACCATACGATATAAATCACAAGCATTAGAATATGAAATCCAAACGCATACCAATTTTAGGAACTGCAAAAGGGTTAAAGCACGTCATGTTTATTTTCACTTCGTCAAACTAAGTTTAAAATCACCGTGTTTTAAATTTGGTCATCAAATATCGTCATTATGAGGAGTAATTGAAGCGCCATCTATTAAGTTAAGGCTCAAAGTGAACTTTCAGAATGTTGTAATAGTTTTTTGGAAATTCGTTAGTAGCTAAACTTTTAATGTAATTCTTTGTTGCTTCAATGAATGAGATTTTTGTTATTAAAAATTTGCTAATCCTGTTAAATTGGGAAATTATTAAGTTTTTGAAAATTTCAGAGTTTAAATTAGAATGGTAATTACTAAGTTTAATTATTTTAAAGTTGAATCACCCCTTTTTATCTCATTAAAAGGTTAGCTACTAATGAATTTCCCCAAAACTATTGCAACTTGCAAGCTTTTATAAAAGAGAGTTTATCTATTTTTTTTTAATTTCAAAATTAAAATAAACCTTCCAGTTTATTCAACTTGAAACTTAACTTAATAGATGGCACTTCAATCTCTCCTCGTAATGACGATACTTGATTAACTAACTTAAAACGCGGGGAATTTAAAGTTAGTTTGAAGAGGTGGAAATAAACATAGGCTGACGCGCCTTAAACCTTTTTGGAGTTGTTCCTAAAATTGGTATGCGTTTGGATTTCATATTCTAGTGTTTGGGATTTATATCTTATGGTTTTTTTTGTGGTTTGGTTTGAGCATTTTTCTATATTACTATTTAGATGCAAAAAAAACCATCTTTTTTTAAATAATTGTCTATTATTCAGTGATTTTAATCTTGATATGTATTTTTATGATTTAGCTTTAGGTTTTATGGTATTTTTTTTATTTTAAATAATTTACTGTAAACCTATTTAGAATTAAAATTTTAGTTTTGTATTTCTTTGATACTAATTTATCTCCAGCACCTCTATTTCTATCAATTTTAACCGCTTTACATAATCATGTGACTATCAGAATACATCGATTTATCGTGAATCGGATGCATCGCTATCGGATATTGTAACTATTTCTTGGTGAAATGTCGCCAAATGTGACAAATATATTTGCCCTTTTTTTATAACCCTAAAAGCGGTAAATGGATGTTTCAAAAGCAGTAAATTGCTAACTCACTGCCTTTTACTTTTGTGGCTTCAAAAACCTCAAGCCAATATAACATTATGGTTTTACATAATAAAGCCAACTTGAAAACTAAAAAAAATGTAGCCAAGGTGACAACATTTTGCATTATTTTTTTATAACTCTAAAATCGAAAGAATGATGATTAAAAGCGATAGATCACCAATTTTCTGCCTACGCATTTTAAAGCTTCAGAAACCTCAAAGCAAAACATCATCATTTTCTCAGATTATAATAAATCAATACTTTTTGTTTTTCCCTTTTTACATATTGAATTTAATGTCTTAAACAATATTAAACTGGCTATTTAGTTTTAATTTATAAAATTAATTAGAATAAACAAGACGAAACAACTTTAATAAACAAATTATAAGTTTTAATTCTTAAAAACGCGCCATTTATAGAATTGTACAGAATTTAAAGCTGCTTATATGAATACTATATAGCAATTTTAATCATTGTTAGACACAACATTGATGAACATTATGTATCTTAAGAGGCATGGCACAAATTGTTCTAGTAATGAATATAGAAATTTATTCGTTTGTTATAATAACTAAGCACTATAGAATTCAATGAGTTTATGGGATGAATGTCTGCATTGCATTTATTATAAGTATTTTATTTATTCTCCAGCAGTATTTATCTGGAATCATTTGAGTTTTAAATAATATT
>JAOUZG010026054.1:1748024-1780337 GCA_026289955.1 Argiope argentata
TATATATATATGGCAGGACAGTTTTTTATTCATATCATTTAGAGCGCAGAATTATTTGATATTTAAACTAAACCTTCGAAATATTTAAAAATCTCATTTGTTTTTCCTTTTTTTACAGTTTAACAAAAATATTCAAAATATTTTATAAATTTTTCTAGATTTTGCTAATTCTAAAACGTTATTCGAAACCTGTTAAAATTAATACTATTATGAATAATCCCAAACTCCACATCTATCATGTAAAATACTGGTTAAATACGTTAATGTATGTAATATACCCATTCTGCCAAAGTGAGAGTTAGATGATTCAAAGGCAGGGACACAAACATCATTCAAGCTGTTAGATGCATGTTCAGCATGTTAATGAAGTGGTACTCTGTACATAGGTACGTCAATCATTTTAGGGGTAGTTTCGAATAATAAGCCAACAAACATGTTATCCAATAAATATTACAATCATTTCGTTAAAGACATTATCTTTATTGGCGTAATAGTAATAATAAATTCGGCAATAACATTAAAGGAGTTGAAATGAAAGTAAGCATAAAAAATTCAATTCTTTCACTGTACTTCAAAACTAAATAAAAGTATTAAATCAAGCCAAATAAAAGTACCTTTTAGGTCTCTTTCTACTTGTAAAAACAGAAAACAGTGTTCTTCAAATAGTATCTATTCAGTTGAGTTAAATTCAATCTGAAGTTAACCTTGGAAGCCCAGGCTGGTTAACGACTCTTGATTTTTTTGTTGGCTAAGATTGAAGGAATAGATTTGAAATGAAGTGAGACGGAGGAGGAAAGAAAATGAAATACACTTTAATTTCCTCTTTTCTTTAAATCTAACTCCTCGGGCAATCTTCAACAATGAGGTGTTGGAGCCTACAAAATGAGGTGCGTATTTCTTTCAACTAAGCTTCCGCTTATCAGCAATAGTCTAAATTGTTTTTCTCAGATTCTTTAACTAAACGCGCCGTATTTGTTGAAACTGTGTTTTAAGTCAGCTTCAAATGAATCGCTGCTTTGAAACGGATCATTATCTTGGATATTTCATAGTCTAGAAAAATACAGAAGCAATTCCGGGGATATATTTATTTTATAACTCTGCAGCAAATTACTGTTGAATTTCATTATTCGATATAAAAATATTCGAAATTTTATTTTAACTCAGACGTTATGGATTTATTTAAAGATGGGAACTAAAAAATTGCTCACTTTTTATTTTTTGCCCTAACAATTTCTAGTCGCTACTATTATTTTATTTTATAATAAGAATATATTCATTTGAAGGTACTTTTTTTAAATATTTGGTGGTGTTTATGTTGTACCCATTTAGGCTTTAATGTAGTAAGGTAGCTGTCTTTTAATGTAGTGTTTAGGTTATCAGAATCTTGAATTTAATTTGTTAATATTCTTTAACTTTGGGGGCAATCTTTTTAATTTTGATCCTTTTGAAGTTCTTTACCGTCGTCTTGGCGCACAAGTAACGTGTCTTCCTCGGGATCTGGGTATCCTGGGTTCGAGTCCCAATTAGAGCATGGTTGCACTTCCGAGTGCTAGATGGGAGGTGCGTACATGTCCCCCCCCCTGTAAAAAGAGGCCGTGCTAGAGAATGTGATGAGTGTGTAGCTAACTCGTACTCTTGGCCATAGTTGGCGATACTTCAAATACAAGAGACGCTGATTCGACTTAAAATAGCTGATGGTCATGAGCGCGCTTGTCCATGCCAAGTGCCATTAGTAAACTACAACAGAAATTCATTTATGCCTTTCAACACACGTATTTCCTCTCATCTGGAATTATAGTAATTTGGGCTTTGTAGAGAGCTTGAAGTACAATCATACAAGCGATAGTAAACGCTTCATTATATGAGGGCAAATCAAAAAGGTTTAGAGCCTATTTTTTAAAGCCAAAATACGGCTGTGAATACAAAACAAGCATATACATTCCCAGCAGTGAATATTCCTTGAACCATACCAGCCGTATCTGCCTTTTGTTCCGATGAGTGGCGCTGTTATCAGTCATTTAAGATGGCGGTTGTTCTTTAGACGCCCATGGCTTATGAGCTGCGAAATGTTATTTATTTTCTATGGAGGAGGGAACAAACGCCCATAGGAATTTACATGGAAATGAGCCCCACGTACGGGGAAAAGTGTCTCACTTTGAGAAGTGATCAATGGTGGTGTCTTGAGTTTTAAAATGGTCATGAAAACTCGCATGGGAATAAGCGATCACTGAGAGAATCTGAAACATCCACCTTACAGTCCAGATCTTGCCTCTAGTGATTTTCACGTTTTCGGTTCACTGAAGAAGTTTTTGGCAGGACAGAGATTCACATGTGACGAAGAAGCCAAGAAAGTGATCCGACGGTGGTTCCACAGGCAGACGGAAGATTTCTACCACAGGGGGATCTCTAATTCAGTGCTGCGATGGGACAAATGTTTGAACCGATGTGGTGACTATGTGGCGTCAAAATTTTTTTGATTTGCCCTCGTAGAAGGAAAATATGTGCAAGCAGTTTCAAAGTGGCGCTGGGATTATTATAAATACTTTATAAGGAAGCTTGAAAATATTTTGATATGCCAAAAAGAAATTGCTTGTTTTAGATAAAGAAAAAAAAAAACATTAGTACTGAAGATCATTTGTTACATCATCTGTGGATGAAAGTCTGCTTTTTTTTAAAAAAATATTTTACGGTGATTTTGCTAATTTTGGCGTGCTTTAAACATTTGAAGAATACATGCGTTGTCACAGAATACCAATTTTCTGCCTAATATCTAACATCTAATAAGGAAAAAATTTGCTAAACCAATCAATTCACAGAAAGATATATTTTTGTAGAACCAAATGGATTTTTCGTTCTTTGACGAAACACAGAAACATATGAATGCATTTGAAAACATAAACTTGAAATTTATACCCGAGCTTTTACTAACTAAGAAACTGAAGTATTCATATTTATAGAAACATCAAAATGTTTCAGAATAAATACATAAATTTACATCAATTCGTGAGAAATGTTTATTTATTACTTTAAAGCAATAAGCACCAGTAAACGTAAGTCCTTTTTGTCAATTCTAAAACTGTCCTATTCTATCAGTAACCAGTCTGAATAAGTTCGTCACAATATATATTTTTACAAAAACATCAAAACCCCATTTCCATAAAAAAGAACAATAAATATATATTTAAAATTTTAAAATATATATATTTATTTTTTAAATTTTAGTTAAGTGCAGGTGGCCGCCCACTGCGCTGTCCATGATGGGATGTGATGCCTGAAATTTCATACTCTCGGCACACTCTTGATACTGTGAATCTCGGAATGTTGAATTCACTAACGATATCCGCAATGGAATGACCCATGCGTCTAGCTCCAACTAACATTCCACGTTCAAAGTCTGTTAGTTCTCGTCGTGTCGCCATAAATCACGAAAAACCTGTTAACATGAATAACTTGAACACAAATAAAAGCTCTGGAAACTGCGCATTTATACTTTTTAGCTGCGGTAATACTGCTATCTGTATATTTGCATATTGCTATCCCATGACTTTTGTCACTTCAGTTTATATTATATTATAATTATATATATATATATATATAATCATTTGACATTTTTGTAGTTGGCAAACAAAGGTTTGGAGTTCAAACGATTTTGAGATTAAAAAAATCCATTGTTTCGATTCATACATAATCTGATAGTCTCCTGATTGTCTCAAATCGGTTTAAATTGGTTATTGACTTAAATTGATTAAAACAATTCGTAAGAATTCATAGAATGTGTGATTTTGAAACGACGTTTCAACTGTAGTTGGCGATAAATGGCCAAACATGACAACCTTCTGCATTATTTTTAAAGAGAAAAATTGAAAGAGAAAAAGAGAAAAATTGAGGAAACAAAAGTGATAAACCAATAATTTTTTGCCTAGGCATTTTGATGCTTCAAAAACCTCAACCCCAAACAATTTCCAGTTCCCAAATGTAAAAGTAAAATAATTTTGTATAAATAGTAGGTGATGAAACATCATTTCATAATAGTAATTCAGTGTGGCCTTTCAATTAGTAATTTCAAAAAATATCCAGGAATTCAGTCCAAAATAATTGAAATGCATTCTTTTCCTTCAAAAGAATTTATTTTGAATAGCGGGTGGATACCATGTATAGATGCGAAAAACTATTTGAAGCATAATTGCAAACCACGTTAGTTGCTGAAATTCAATTACGACGCATTATATTCATCCCGAATAAATTGGTACTAAAATAAATTGAAAAATTAGAGAGTGTTTGAATATTAAAATTGGAGTGCCTCAGGGAATTTAAAAGACTCTAATTCGTGAAATTCTGTTTCATTCAAAATTTTGCAAGGCTTTATTTTAATTTGCGATTAAACATTCCCTATCATAAAAGAATATTGAATTATCCATTCGAAATAAATGGATTTGCTTTTATTTAAAGAATGATACTAGGGCTTCTTATCTGAACAAAGGACTTAACGTTGTCATTGAACATTAGAAATGTTTATTCAATAACACTTGTTAATATGCATATATTTACCAGCATAAAGATCATAAGAAATTTGTTTTAACGAATTAAACTTACTATTATTTTATTTTAAATAAAATTTTGTCATACAAATAGTAGTTAATTACTTTAAATATATACTTTATTTTAATTACTTTGCAAATTTTTTAAACATTATTAAGGTATGTAACAATCCCTGTCTTTGATAGATTTCAATATTCACAGAATATTTAATGGTATTTTTTTATCATTATTATGAATCTTTATGAATAATTTTTAATTTTTTTATTTATAATATCTTTTCCTAGTATAAAAAATTTCTCAGAATGTTTCCTTTTCTTAAAAGGAAGCCATATCCTAAAATCATCAATTATCAAAAATAATGCGTTTTCAAAATTAATACATTTTTCATAAATCACTAAATATGCTTTGAAAGAAAAATTGAGTTCATGTCAATATAAAACTTAAGCAATTTTACAAAGAAGTATATAACGGATAATTAAAAAAAATATTATGCCATTTTTTTACTAATTTTATGAAAATGTACTAAAATTATTGTACGAGTTTAAAAATAAAAATAAAAATAAAGTTTAAAAGGAAAATACCCAGAAGCATATTAACCTTCAGAACTATAATATATTATAAATTTACTATTATCTTTTAAATATATTATTATTTATTTATTTAATATATTAAAAATTAATTTTTATTTATTTATAGTTTTACAAATTACATCTGACTTATACAAAGATTTTATGTACAAAATAGGTGCTATAAAATTTCATCTTTTAAGTTTCTATGAGTATCTTTTCAGTGTAGTCATGCATCTTTGTGCTTGATTTCGATGAATCATTTCTTCATATTTTGATGAAAGAAAGATGCCCTTGGTATATCGAAATAATTATTTTTCATTTGTAAGCATTTGTCTAAATTCCACTTTTATAGAAAAGGGGTCAACCAAATTTAAAGATGGATAATATAATTAGTTCGAAAAATGAGTATGACATTACAAACTACATTTGTAAAATGTATACAGCTTTTACCTTTCTGATCTAACTAGCCGTCTAGAAGAAATGCTTTCATTTTTTTATAGATTTCTTTTATTCATAACATTTATTTAGCAATAACAACGAGCTATGAAAAATGCATTTTATCACGTAAAGCATTATCCAAAATTCTAATAATACAATAAATATGGAACATCCTGAATTTTAAATTATAATAACCAGCTTCCGAAAAAAAATCAAAAGTAGACCAGATTTTAAGATCCTGACAAAACATTTTGTTGGAAGCAATTGTTGAGGACATAAGTAGATGATTTAAATTTCCAAACGTAATAAAAATTGTCTAAATCAGTTTAATGAGTGTGGTGGGGAGACTCTTTCAAGGATTTCCTCTTTCTTAGGAAATTTAGAATAATGCTGATGGTGTGGGATAGATAGCAATTTATAATAAAACTGTAGGTCATTGAACATTTTTTAAAATAAAAAAAACGTCAAGTTTTCTTATTCATCCTGCTTTATTTTCTTAATCACTTATCCTAAGTATCCTACTTTATTTTTGTCAATTTTAGAAGAACAGATTACTTCAAAAAGAAAAAAAAATGTATTTGGGAACAAACAAATTAATATTCATATATGTGTTGAAAATTAGAACTGATGTATTAAAGGATTGATGTAAGTTATTTTTAGGGCTAATAGTAACTTATAAATCTTAGTTTATGTATCTATTTTAAGAATAAGTATCCAAATCCTATCTTTTCATACACTGATTTTATCAATTTTTAGTAATTAGTTTTGAATGAAAACTTTTGTAATTAGTTTTTTTGATAAGGTACATGAGTATATATTTTTTGCATAATTGTCTATTTACATTATATTAAAAACCTCGTTATTTACAAATAATTAAATATCCAATATTAAGACAATTTTTTAATAATAAATGCCTGTGTATTAATTGAGAAACACTTTAAATGGATTGTAGACATATACCGAATTTTTATCTATGCTCTCTCTTATCGATAAATCTTAGGAACGCAAATGGACATTCCATGCATAATTCATGTAAAATCTTCTAATGCTATGCTCACATCATAATAACTTGTCTCCCTTACAAAGCTCATAGTTAATTTCTTTAGTGTTTGACAATTGTCATCATTATCATATTAATATATTAAATAAATATTTTTAACATTAATATATTAAATAAATATTTTTTTAATTAACAAAAGTCATTATTTTATTAATTTTGTCTCTAGTTGCGTCCATTTATATGAAAGATACTATGATCTAATGGAGAATAATTTGTCACTGACTATTTCCAATGATACCAAATATTTTCTATTATAGTAACGAAAAATACATTAAAACGTAAAATTTATAAAAATAAATATAGAAACAAAGGAGAGAACAAATAATTTTACGCTTCCTCAAAAGATGTTTGGATGAAATTTACGGCTATTATTGAACTCATAAAGTCAAGGAATAGAATAAGTTGTATTTTCATAATAATTATTAAAATTGGGTTTAAAATGAAATGTTAAATTCTTTATAATGTAGAAATATTTCAGATAAAAGGAGAGCATAATTTCTTTTTAGGATGTTACTTAATAAGTGAAAATGTCTCTTGCGAATTTTATTTTTTAACTGAAATAATTAGATGTTAGAAATCATTAAATTTCCTTAATAATTTAAATTTAAAAGTATTTCATACTTTCAATGTAAGTATTATATTTCCCATTATCCTAATGAGACATTTAATACTTGGGAAATCATTATGGGACTTATTAACGGAACGATAAATATAGAAATGAAACTGAAGTTAACGATTCGGATTTTTTTCCTCTTTTCGCCAGAAAAAAAAACTTTATTTCTATGTAAGAATTTCGTAAAAAGAAAAAAACTGCCGATATAATTAATTTATATAATTGCAGAAAAATGCTTCTAAAGTTATCAGGATATTTTCATCCACAATAATTATTTTTCGAAGTATGTAAATCAAGAAAGAAAATAATAAGACTTTTGAAATTTCCTTAAGAAAATTTTGCAATTTACTTAATTTAGGAACTATATTTAGATATTATATGAATACTTTGCACCAAGTCTCTAGATATTACATACAGTGTAAGATAATAGAACGTAACATTAGCACCGAAGTAGACAAAGTCTTTAAATTTTATTATGACATATATACGTCCTTATTTTCTAATAATAGAAAAGCTGTATGCAAAGCGAATTTAATGTTTGTTTCTGAGAATATGCATTTCAGCAAGCTTATTTCCCTTTGATGTTTGCATTAAAGATTGCATCACAATGAAGAAAGTTATTAACAATTTTAAATAATCAAATTTGCAAATGGATCTCGTGACACTAATCAAATATAGATATTATATTTATAATTTTATTATTATTTCAATTTTTATATATTTGAGGACAATGATTCGTATGAAACATTTTTACCATTTCTAAAATGTTTTAAGCGTGTTACAAAATCCTCTGTTCGAATCCCGTTCATGGTGTGGTTGTTCTTTAGTGTTCTATCTGTGAGGCGTGAGAATGTATCCCTTCCCTCTGTAAAAAGGGGCTGTGTAAGCGAAAGTGATGAGTGTGTGCCATCTTTATGTTATCTAGAAGTCTGCCCTTGAGTGCTGAGGGGTCCATACCCTCAGAAGCTACTGCGCCCCTCACCCCTTTCCGTTGTGAAGTGGACACGGGATCATCATTATCATCATCATCATTGATTAATGATTAATTTCTGAAAATATTAAAATAGAATATTACTTTTGAATCTGATTATGTATAATTTTCTAAGCAATATCTTGTTAGAGACAGTTTGAGAAATTGATTTGAATATTTCATGCTTGCAAAAGGGGAAACAAGTAAAGATTAGTAAATGTTTATAAATAGAGGTTCGTATTTCCATATTTGGTCTACTCTTAAACTTGGTCTTTTCTTTGTCTGAACTCTTTTGAACCATTTTTTCACCCTATAATAAATTGATTACAATATTATTGAGGAGATATCACATCCGAAATTAATTTCTAGTGTTAAATATTAAAATCGTTTGTGCGTGATTAAAAAAATGAGTAAAAATAATATAAAAACAAAATCAAAGTTCTATAAATAAATTTATTATTAATGTTTAGAAAGCTTACTTGGTAAGTGATGGAAAAAAACCTTAAATTAAAAGGCTAAATCAATTTCAAAAATATTTTCTTTATTATTATTCATATAATCTCCTTGTTTGAAACACCAAAAGCAAAAAAAAGTAAAAATAAAAGAATTTATTTGATCGACTACTTTTATTTTAAGGACTCAATTTCTCATCAAGGAATCGTTAAAATTTCGGAACGCTATCCAGACGCTTCATCCATTTATTTTAATACCCAACGTCAAAAATATCGAGAGGTATTAAGAATGCATATTTTTCAAAAAAAATTTTTAAAAAAATAAGTCTAGATTATGCTTATGAAGGTATTCGATGCCAGAACTTCAATCATTTGTACTTAATCTTTTGATATGAAAGAGAGAACTTTCAAAAAACTTTCTGATATTGGAATTCAATAATTCTTACGATGAAAACTAAAAACTTGGGGCAATACTTTCGCTCAGATATACGCTCAGATAAATACTTTTAAGCCTCGGGGGCGATAGACGAGGTGAGGAATTATCTTTTACTTTCACGGCATCTTTTAGTTTTAGTCGAGGAAGAAATCCGTTGGATAAATGTTGGCTGAATTTGAAATGATATTGATCACAATATTTTTCTTCCAACTAAAGATAAATTGGAAAAAATATGATTAATTTCATGAGTAGGATAAAACAATAAATATTTTTCATTATATTTTATCACCATTGTTTATAAAAAGTCATTTTCAAAAATGGTTTGTAATTGTAATGCCAATTTTTAGTGACTGCTGTAGTTGTGAGTTTGAAAAAAAAAGTTCAACATTTAATCTCTTCTGCATTTAATATACTTATTAAAATCTTTAAATTTGAGATTTTTATCAGATAACCTCTAAATTTGAGTTATTCACTAAGATTATGTAAATTTGATTTCTTTGTATAAAGGCTTATTAAAGCATTTAATATGAATAAAATAAAAGATTCTCATTATTAGATTAAAAATATTATTAATTTTATATTACGAACCTGCAACGCTAGGGCCAGTAGCAGAGTAACATACTGATCAAGTCAAAAGACTTCGACTCGAGCGTTGTTATCTGGCTTATATAGCATTTACCACAATATCTTTGGTTTTAGACAGATTTAAAGAAATTAGTTAAGGTTTGAATGAAACACGTTCGCATAAACTCGAATCAGAACGTCGTTGTGCATATTGCAGATTTCCCGTATATAAATGACTTTTCAGAATTATTTTATAGTTTTTGGATTATAAATTTTAAAAAAAAATTATGGGTGGTGATTGATAATTATTGGATGAAAGTTAAACAACAATTTTAATGATTTTTTTAAAAAAATAATTATTAAATGAAGTTTTCTTAACATTATTTTGTATTGTATTTCAATCCAAACAAAATGCTAACAGCCTTAGAACAAAAATTCAAATCTGCTTGTGTTTTAGACGAATCACAGTAATACACTTCAATATTCTTTATTTTTTCACTTCTCAGTGATACTTCACTGTAAGCTAGCTTTGAAGTCATTCATAATATTAAAATAAAATGCATTTGACATATTAAGTAAATTACTAGACCATACCAAAGTTTTTATGCTATATAAATTAGTGTTTGAGCCAGAATTTATTCTGAATAATGTTAATTATGTTGTCAACCCAAAATTTTGTTTCTTCAAGATAACGCTGGTAAATGTATCTTTTGTTACAGAAAACATTTGAAATTGTTTTTATTTATATTTTAAATATTATAAATAAACATTATATTGATTTTTTCTTTTATCATATTTTATAAGACGTGACAGGAACTTAATTTGGATATGATAAATTATACTTAAAGCATAAGTGCAAAATTATAAAACTTTCTTAGTAAATTTCTTAAAACATTTAAATTTATCCCAAAAGACTCAGGGTTAAGATCTGTAACTCTACAATAGACAAATTACTCGTTAAAATTCAATAAAATAAGGCAGAAAGTAGAAAGGAAACCTATTTTGCTGTTTTACGAAAGTTTTTATGCTTGTCAATTTTAATGATTTTTTACGCGTTGTTTTTCCAAATTCCAATGAAATCTGTTTGTTCATCACTCAAATGTTATATTTTTAGTTTTTTTATATAACCTTAAATTTGTTCTGCCTTGGATCTATTGTTTTATCAGTTCTTGATAAGAATCTCTAAGAATTTTATGAGAACGATTTAATTGGTTTTTAAAATAATGGATATTTTTTTTCATATTACAAGAAGATTTCTGAAACTGTATCCTCAGCTCCAATATTTTAAAATAACAACTTAGTCTGCCAGCGTCCTGGCATAAAGGTAGCGCGTCTTTCTCGTAATCTGGGTGTCCTGGATTCGAGCCCCGGTTCTGGCATGGTTGTTCTTCTGTGTTCTATCTATGAAGTGTGCCACCTTGTAAGAGGCCGGGCAAGCAAATTTTATGAATGAGTAGCAAAAGTCGTAATCTTATCCATACTTGGCACTGCTACAAAAACAAGAAACACTGATTATGTTTAAATTGTTGCCTCACTCAGTGAGCTTGTCCATGGAAAATGCAATAAGAAACAAAAAACAACAACAACTTAGTCCTTAACATTCAACACAATTTCTAGAGGGATACACATTTTTTTTTAATGATTAACATCCAATGGCACTTTTTAAAGGAGGATCGAAATGTTTAATTTGGGAACCATGAAAATGTCAAATTTTCTGTTTTTCTACACATAGTTCAATTACCTCTTGTATCCACAAAACGAAAGATATTCTAATAGATATTTCGTGATTTATTTAAATTAATCTATTTTTTTATATGTACTAGTGTATGATTTTTCTCTACTCATTCATAATGGGTTCATATATGGCATAAAATCTTTCTTCGGCAACCATGATCAGTCTTGCATTTAACCTGAAGATATAAATATATAGAGGAAAGTATTGCGTCAAAATTTTTGAACGTTTTATGGATATTTTGATGAATCTGGTTTTAGACTTACTTATGTCATTAAAGTATGTTATTTCAAGAATCAACTTTAGAAATAACACGAGTTCAGATGATATTGCAAAAAGAAATATACAATAGCAAATTTATTTATATATAATATTTGCCTTCCTTAATCGAGTGTAATTTTGCTCAATAAAGGTAAAGGCATTCTTTAAAAAATATTAATTGTTCATTTAGGTGAATAAATAATTATTTATCATTGAAATGCACAAATTTATTCTTAATGGATGTCCAACAGAAGAATAAGCAATAGCATACATTTCATTTTTTTTTTCGTTTTTAATGATTTATTTAACAATTCCCTCGTTAGAATTCTTGGAATTAGGTTTCAATTCCACTAGGAATATAATGCAATCTTATTTACATTTGCATAATCGGTAAGTGAAATCTAATAGTAATAGGAAATATTTCTTGTCTGAAAGATTTTAAGAACAATTGTGAATTCTAATTAAAATGATGTGAATGAAAATAATAAATATCTTTCGAAAGTATTGCATCGTTAAAGATGCATAACTGTTTAAGATTGTTTTTTTATAATTTGAATCTGTTTACAATAGAAAGGAAGTAATTTATGTATTATCTTAATTTTCCCATACGGTTAACAAAGAATTATAATACTCGCTGTGCATATACAAATCTCATTTTTCGTTTGCAGTTGCCTTGGAGTAATGCATTTACATATTTACAATGCAATGAGTGAACCGAAAATGAATTTATAAGCAGTTCAGAATTTTATCTTATAATTATTAAAAAAAATACATTTAATTGACTGCCAAAAAATGTAATTTTTTTTTAAATTTTATATCGCATTATGTGGAAAACAGTGAGTTTGTTTTTAGTTTGAATGTTTCGGAATTTTAATTTATCTTGAACTCATCATAGAATATTGTTATATAACACTGCTGAAAGGAAATTGGAATTTGAATTTTTCAAAAGCATTTCAAAGTACTTCAATAAATTATTTAAATTTCACCATAATAATGAGCAAGTTATATAGTTTTATTGATTGATAAAATAAATTTCTTAGCTTGTTAAAATCTTATTATAAATTAAATTACTTAGTTGATAAAATCTTATCTCGATAATTTTTTTATATTTTAATTAATTTGATCTTATTTTGATCCAATTTTTTTTTTTAAAAATACTTTTTGGAAAATATTATAAAATGACAATCTGAAACCTTTATCAAGCATCTTATCTGCAATTACAGTGGACAATTATGCAATAAGGGATTACTGCTTCTTGTATAATTCAGATATGCACTTAGCGATCATAAATTTCCTCTGAATTCACTTAGGGAAACACAGAATTCATTTTAATAAAGAGTGTTAACTTTTGCTTTTCTGTTTTCCTTCTTAAGAATTTTAACAGAATTACTGAAGGGCATCGGGATTTCTTCACTTTCAAAGTTCACCTTTCTACATTATTAAGAGAAATCTCCTCAGATACAACCATAATCTTCTCTTTCTTCTTCACCTAATCCTCGTCTTCCAGTTTTCTAGTTTCATTGGTAGAATATTCCCTCATTACCCGAGGATTCCTAAGAAGATGCAATCCAGTTAGATTTTACCTGCCTTCCTCAGACATCTCATCTGAATATCTTTGATGCAATCGACAAACTGTGTCAATTAGTTGATTAATACCTTAATTCGGTTTTGTTTTCGAGAGACGCTCAGTGAAGATAAGATCCTTTTATATTTTAACAAGACACTTCCATTTTGCTATGCTTTGCTCCCTTTAGAGAAAAGAAAACCTTAAGTCAATTATTAACTGTTTAGAATATTCTAGTGAGACTACTTTAATAATTAACCTCAGTAATTATTTCAATTGATCTAAATGTTTGGAAACGTCAAAGAAATTTTGCTATGCTTTGTTCCCTTTAGAGAAAAGAAAATCTTAAGTCAATTATTAACTGTTTAGAATATTCTAGTGAGACTACTTTAGTAATTAACCTCAGTAATTATTTCAATTGATCTAAATGTTTGGAAACGTCAAAGAAATTTTAAATTTTAGCGTGGTGAATAAAATAAATTTTCTTTATTTCCATTAACCATGAATGAATGGATTATTTACGTTAAAATTTATTATTGGGCGCACACGCACAAATATATATGTAGTTAGAATAAAATAAAAATAAAAAAATCGAGCCCTTTAAACTCAAAATGGCGTTACGTGTAATCAAGGAATTAAAATATGCTTTGAATAAACTGACTGCTAAATCTATTGAGGCAGGTCACTGCTTCCATAGTGGCAAAATAAGGAAATTATCAAAATAGTTAAAAAATAATGATATAATCAAAAAAATGTACTTAGAAATATTTACGCTATATTTTAATAAAAACAAAGGAAAAATTTTGATGGAGATATTTGTAAAATTTGGGTGCCATTTTTACAACTAAATTTATAAATCTTCTGTGATTTCAAAAGAGGTTAATTCTAAGCTGAAAAAAAAAAATGTTTGTTTGTTTGTTTTTAGTAGTTGTGGACAAAGAGAGAAAATAAATTTTTAAAAAAATCTCAAAAGCACCATTAGAAAGGAGGGAAACTTAAAATATATCAGATATCTGAAATCAACAGCTGCATTAAAAAAGAGTCTTTACACAAAAATAAGGCCGTATTTGAATTTCAAAAGACTAATTTAAATTATCTTGGATCTATAAAGATTTAACTTTTCAAAGACACAACTAATATCTTCACGAATTCTTCAAAAATGCATTGACCAGATAAAGATTGAATATCTATTATCAAATATTTACCTGGTTTTTAATGGAATAATAGACGTCCTTGACGACGTAATGGAACAATTGGCAATCATCTGAACAGTTATAGTATGAGATGAAAAATGTTCAAATTTTAAAACGTTACCATTAGAAAGTGAATTTATCAAATATGAAGATATATGTTTAAAAAGGAGTAAAATTAATTAATCATCTTTAAATGATATTCGGAGAGAATATCAAATTAGTAAAGAAGAAAAATTATTAGTATTACTTAGCACAAACAAGATGTATATCTAACAAATGACATAATTATATATAGTGTTACAAATATTTCCCATTAAAAGACCTATTAAGTAAGTTTGGTTTTGTAAATATAATATCTCAAAAGTTCTCGTCTGGTAGTATAATAATTCCAAATCTCTATAGAAGAAGTAAGCAAAAATATAAATTTATGAGTAAATCATACTATTATTACTGAAAAAAATCTGTAGTAAATTAGAATTATAATTCTGAGAAACCCCAAGAAAGAATTTTGACATAATAATATAAAATTATATAAAAATACTATTGCAGTTAAAATGGCTAAAAATTTCTTTTATAAGAAAAGATATTTTATTTGTAATAATGCTCAATATTTTTGTAATATTATATTGACGGTAATAAATAAAAAAATACAATATCAGATCGGTTAGATATACGTTTAGGAATCACAAATAAGTTGCATAAACTTAAATCATGAAGATAAAAAGTTCCGTGAATGATATAACAAGTGAGACCCCAAACCTAATTCTAGAGCATTAAGTAACCTAAGGTTTCGTGCAGCAATTTGATCGACTTGGAAATACAAAAATCTCACGTATAGTTGGTCTATTCTGTATATCATTATTCGTTTAAACACATACGCAAAAGCGCATTTGCTTGAAATTTCTACCTGATCTCATAACTGTTTTTACATCCCAGATGATATTCTCTATGCATTCTTAGTATCAGAGATACTTCAGTTATCGAATAGCTTTATTCCCGCCAGTATACTATTCTGCCATGTAAAAAATCATTCTTTTATGTACTCTGACTCAAAGCTATACATTTTTAAAATTATGTGCTGTACATGATGAATTATATTATACTACATTACAATGAACAATTCGTTTTATGTCCTCCACAATTGTTTCTAAAGAAGTGTCTTTTTTTAATTCCTACTATTAGTTCAAAAACTCTATCTCTCTCTCTTTATATATATTGTTAACATTTTCAATAATTAATAATATACTTTTTATTCATTTACTGAAGTGCAATTGCATTTTTAAAACTTTAAATATTGTTTTAGCAAATTGTAATGAAAATTGAAGAAGATGAGTTAAATTTATGCAAAAATGAATAATTTTTTAAATATTTTTTTCCTTTCAGTGTATTTTTTTATCCAAATGATATTCGAGAGTGAGTTAGAAGTTGTGGTTTAGGAAGGATTTTTTTCTTCAAAAAAATGAGACGGAAGAAATTTTAAGCTTTAAATTCAATTTCGATTTCTCCCTTTCAAATATCTGTCGTCAATTGTTAGTCACTTCTCCTAACTAATTGTCGAGCTACATGTCGGGGAAAAAATTTAAGAATTAGAATGGAAAACTGTAAGGAAATTCACTTTCTATTTTTTGCCACTTAATATTGTAATTCTGTCACATGTATAAACATATTTATATAAATTGTAATAATTTAATAAAAAGTAACTAAAATAAATTTTTACTTTGCTGGCCTAGGTAAAAATTAACTTAACCCTCTATGAACCGAATTTTGGTTTTAAATCTGAAAAAAAATTTGGGAATGAAAAATCAGAAATTATAGACCTACAAATGAAATTGAAAACAAATTTCTGTGCTTAAATAATTTTAATGTGTTATAATCATCACCGGCCTATAAAATTTGCACTTCTGTGTATAATAGCTCACATGTGAAAGTCCATAAGACATTTTGCATTTGGTGTAAGGCATAATTGTACATGCATCCATAAACACAGTTTCGTAATCACTGACAAAAACACAAATAATTTCAATTATATCAAATGGTTCAGCGTAGTTTTAATGCCAACAGTTTGCACGGCAATTATTTTGCTATTTCGGGTTGATGAGCCTAGAAATGGTCGTGAATACTAGTATTGGTTGTGTTTGCAACGTCATAGACTTAAGGTTTATGCCCCAACTCATGAAAAAAGCTATAATTTTGTAAAATGTCGATAAATTAAAATGCGACCTGAAAGTTACATGGACCCATAGAAGGTTCAACTATTTTTTTTATTATTTATTTTATTAGATGTTGGCATATTGAAATTCAAGTTTTGTGCTTCAGAAAATAAGTATGTTTAGATAGGACATTGATTTATATTCTAGTGGTTTATTCCGATAATTTTTAGAGTTTAAGGTCATGTATTTATGCATGAATCTTCGGATAACAGTCAGTTTGCTTGCTATTAGCATTAATTATTTTTTTATTTGTATTTGAGTAATTCTGATAAAAATGCATATTAAATTAATCTTTTTGCAGAATATTGTTGAATTACTTGATCAGGCAGTATTCCTTCCTTTTCAGAAACAAAATAATTCTCAGAGATCACCTATTCTATCAAATGACATAACTCATATCATTGATAAAGATTCAGGGTCACAACATCGAATGAATAATTACAAACTTTTCTGTATATGTTATATTGATTCACACTAATCAGCATCATTGGTATGTCAAAAATTATTGAAAAATTTTATTTCTATGTAACTGTATTTATAAATTCTTATTTTATTTTGCCAATAACTCAATTCTTAAAACTTAAAATTTCAAATCTGAAAAAAAATTATGAAACTCGAAATTTATTTAAGAATTAGTTTAATTGGAAATTATGAATATACTGCAAATATGATACAATTTCTTTTATTTATAGTTCAAATTAGGGAATTAGAATTTTATTTCCTTATATAATGAATATTAAATTCTAAATTTCTGCGATTTGTGTACGAATTGCAATTTAAAATTGGTCTCTGTATTTTATTATGTTAACATCTCCTTAAAATAACATGAGTTAAAAAGAATTCTTGAAATATTTTTTTTCCTTTTTAAGTTTTATTTTTAGCAAAAAAAAATCGCTAAGAAAGTATTCACTATTATTATAATCCATTCAATAAATGAAATGATAGATATTCTCTGCTCTTTTAAAAGGGAAACTGCAAGATATAGTAGTAGATAATTCTTCTCTTGCTGAATTGTATTATTTTTAAGACACTTATAATTTATAGAGCATAAAATGAAAGTTAACTTCTTAAAATATTTTATTTTTTAAGGTCGGAAATGATGAAAAGAAGAGAAATGTTACAACTCCACTTATTTAAATTTAAAAAGAAAGATACTTAAAGAACTCAAAGACCTTAATGGATTGCAGGACCAGTTAAATCTACGACTCTTTTTCCCATAAATTAAGAACTCGGTAAATATCCATTCCAGGAGTTATTTCATCCGAAGCTAATACGTCTTCTCCAGTCCATATAACACTAGAACATAAAGACCCAGATGGAATACAATGAAGAAACTTTTATCATTTTCAAAGGAACTCTACATTTAATCACAATATTTTTTTTAAAAAAACTTTTGTCAGTTAAAACATATTGTCAGGTACATTCTTGAGTAAGCATGTTTGCCTGTTAATGCTTTTTCTGGTCGACCATTCATCTTGTTGGACGAAAATTTTAAAGTGTTCCAATTAAGAGACTATTTAATCTACAGGCCGAAAGACCCCATTGTTTTCTTGGGAATTTAAAGAATCTGTCCGGAAATTCCTACCTCAATCTGTCACTGTGCTTAACAGCTCTTCCTCTCAGCAAGCAATTAATTACTGTCTAGAATAACATAGCACTTTTTGGAATAAAAAATATATATATACAAAATTGAAAATATTTTTTTCCTCAAGTTGTTTATCTTGAGGGAGATTTTTGAAGCAGTTTCATTTCATTCAAACGTTTCCGGTCAAACATAAAAATTACATTTTGTTATCTGGACATACACATTATAAAATTCTTTTTCATTGTAATGCGCACGTAACATGAAATCACATGAATGGTAAAACATTGGAATTTATTAATTATTAGCCGCCTTTAGCGACCAGCCGGTTCGCCAGACTTAATGCTGGTTAAAACTTTAAATTTAATATTTTATATCATGTGCATCAGTGCCCGGGTCAGTAAGGCGTTGGATTCGTCTCTGTCGAGTAATGAGTTCGAACCCCCTCGCCTAAGACTCTCCATGTATGGTGGTGTTTGGCGCGCGTATTAATCTGTGATGGTCGCGAAATGTCAGGAGTAATATCATTTGGGGGTACTGGTTCAGAGATGATAGTTCGCTGATTCACGATCTCTGTATGAGTGAATTAAGTTCGCCCTGTAAAAGAGGTTGTGACGTATGCGTAGCTAAAATGTACTTTTGGCCCTAATTGGGGTAGCTGAAAAACAAAAAGTAATTTCACAGCTTAAAAATCGCTGTCTTTGTCAGCGGGCTTGCCTATGACAAGTGCTATTAGAAACAACAGCAACAAAGTTTAACTTGACTTTTAATAGTTTCTTCATAGAAGCATTTTTATACTGCAAATTTTAATTTTCATATAACTTACAAATACTTTCATTATAAAAGTTTTAAACAATAATGTAAAATTTATATCTCTAATTCTCTGTCTACTCCTGAAAAATTATCATCTTTTCATTATTGTTAAAATGATTAACTGCAATTATTAAACAAATTTTAAAGGAAACCTAGCATATATTTTTTAAAATGTGAGAGATGATAACAGAATTGGTCAATATTTGAATCTTATCTTCACTACAGCTTTCCTAATTCATGTTATATTTCCAGAATTATTCAACAAAAACTTTCCAGACTCAACATAAAATTCCTTTTTTGTTTAATTTTCAGAAGGATTTAAATGACACTAGTGAAAATAATTTAAATTGTTTCAATCTATGAATATACTTCAGAATTATATAGTTTAAATTTTATACAATCTTTGGCCTTAAAGAATCATGCCCTTCGAAATACTTTCGATACCTCAGCTTTTATATAAATGAACATTTACATCGTCTGCTATTAAATCTGATCGATTTATGAAAATGTAAATAAAAAAATTAGAAGAATGAGCATTTTCCTAATTTCAAACCAATCTGTTTGTGATACCCTGGACGTTGATTGGGGTGTCATTTTGAATACGGCCGATGAAATGGTCTAAAGTCGCCCGTTTTTATAAAATAATAATATTCAAATTCATATAAATAGGTAAACTTTAGTGATTGCTTTATTTGATTGTAGTGTAACCCATTTTATTCAATTTATAGTAAACTATCTTGGGCAATAAATAAAGCATTTAGCAATTTCAGCCTGTCTTAAAATGTCTGCCAAGGGGATATATATCAATAGCGTTGTTTAGAAAAATAAATTCTAAACAACGCTTGGAAAATTTTGCATATATCAAGTTGATATAATCCGAATTCGACAAGTACCATATGTTTATGCGTGAATACTATTTATAGAAGGAATAACTCATAACAAAAATTTTCACGAGAAAAATAATTTCTAAAGTCAAAATATATTTCAAATTACTTACTTTATGAAGGACGTTTGAAATTTTGTGAAATCAGACGAATATTTTGATATATAAAAGATTGAAATCATATCGAAGTCCTTTAAAAATAAACAAATCATTTATTAAAATATTCATAATAGTTTCCCCCCCCCCAAATAATTCTTTAAAGAATTAGAATAATTTAACAAAAATAATTATTAGGAAGGTTTGTATTATAAATTAATGAACACCACAATCTAAAATACATATCCACCAAATAATTTCCGTATGCATAATAGCTGATTTTTTCTCATAAATACTATTTTTCATGTTATTTATGCCCCGAACATATTTTTCTAATTTAGGATTTAAATTTTCAACATCTACTTTGACTAAATATGTTTTTTTTCCTCTTTTGGAAAAATATCAGAAAAGTCAATCTTCATAATACATGAGCTCTTTCATGACTTTAGCTGGCATTTAACCAAAAAAAATTCCATTTACAGAGAGGGAGATGAGGAATATAGAGCATTCTCTCATTATAATTTTGGCAAGCATTTAATGACATTTCTTCTCATTGAAGCCTTTTTTTCATGAAAAAATTATCGAAATATTATATCAAATATTTCTGCAAGAAAATAAAGATCCCTGTAAAAATTTAGCTATGTAAACATATGAGATTTCGCAAAAATAATTAATCCATACTTTTATTCAAAAATTTTAATGATTTTTTTCATTATTATATTACTTACTAGATATTCATAAAATTCTTTTCTAAATTTATATTATTTAGAAGAGAAATTAGATAAAAATTTATTTATTAAAATAATTATTTTTTAAATGAGTAAATTAATAATTAACGGTTAGGATTGGAACAGACATAGGACGTGAAAAGTACAATCAGTTCAATTTACCTCTATGCCCTTAGGGAAATGAAAAAAACCTTTTGATAGATTATGTTCAGAGTATTATGAAACGTCCTAATAGAACAAGTATAGTCTATTATGGAGCATCTGCATAGAATAAATATAGTTTATTATAGAACTTCTGTCTAGACTATATAAAGAAGACAAGATGAGAAATCAACATCTTTTGTCTCATTGAAAGCACTTCGAATATGATGCCTGTTGTTGACAACGAAGAAACATGGCCTGATAATAATGAGGAGCAGTTATCTTTCGAAAACTCATTTACAAATTACAAACTCTTTGAGGTAAACAGTATATAAGCATACACTCAATTGAAATTAATGTTTCTCCTTGTAAATAAACAATTTTGGGGTTAGGAATGTATATAAAGATTATGAGGCTTATGAGAATCTATCTTTCCAAATTCTGAAATATTGATGATAACCATAAAGTCAGAGATGTTATTTATCAAAATAGGCAAAAAATGTCACTTACATTGATTGGAGCTGCATTGTTTCAAATAATCGCGATTCGGCATGAAAAATTCTTTAGTTTATCTTGTGACGCAATTCTTGAAAGATGCGAATTATCAGAATTTAAAATAAAAATGAGGGTTTCTCAAGATCAGTTGTTGGTGAAATAATCTCCCCATCTTAAATAAGTATTTTGACATTTAAACGAGAAAACAATATATCCTGTTCCAAATTTCGGAAAAATGAACTCAGTTTCTTTTCATTTTATGTGGATCAATCTATGTTTGCCTTCCATTAAGAGAAACTACATGAATGATTGGATTTATTATACAAATGAAAAAAGAATAAAAGTTTTTTTGTACTGATTGAAAAGCTGGTTTTTTAGTTTGACTCAAAGAATTGTTACTGTTACTATCCAAAAACAGATGAAACATTTTTATAGATCAAATCAAATAAACAGTTAAAGAAAGTGTCATTTCTATAGAACAACCAATATGATTTAATTTCCTAAAATTGAAGATTACTACAAATGCTACGTAAGAGCGTAATTTGATTAACTTAAAATAAGAGAATTATCAAGTCAATTCTGATAGCAATTCCGAAGCATTAATGAAAAATATCCCATTACTTTAAATAAAGACAAAAAAAAAGATGAATAAATTTATATGAATACAAATTTATGAGTGTCTGAAAAATATTCAAGCACTTTGTTTGTTAATTTAAAAAAGATGTATTAATGAAAATGCAAACAGTCAGTTAAAACTTGCATTACTTAAATATTCCTGAAGAGTCATTTACATATTATACATTAACAAAACTCTAAAAAATTTATGAAATAAATTAAAAATAAAAATAAATAATTTTTCTCACTAAGCATAGTATTTTCTTTTTCAAATTTAAAAAGATACCCCATGTATGTCAAATTAATCAAATTAGCAGATACACGAGAAATATTTGACAATTTTAGTAAATATTGGAATCTCATTTTCTAGTAACTGCTTCTATTTGCATAGTTCAGTAACCCCAATGGACATGGATGTACAAAGATGAGAATAAGTATGTATTAAATTGCAAAGAAATAGATTTACTCTTTTAGATGGAATAAACAAATCGCTTTTTTTGTAAAATTGTTATTTGAAAAAAAACATTAATAGTACAAAACAACATTACTTGGTTCTGAGATTTTTTCGAATTATAAATTTTGAATATAAGTGAGTTGAATCTTATTTTGATTCGCTCATATAAAAATTTCAAAATACAAAATATCATTTTCTATTCTTACTTTTAAATGCAACTCTCAGTTTCTAGATTATTCTTTTCCCTCAAGAGACAAACATATTGCAAGCCAAATGAAGATTTTATGACTTAAAGATAATTATTATAGTTCATAATTTTTTTTAAAACACAAAGCTGTTACTTTTTAAAACTAGAGAAAACAACGTGGATTTCAGCTCACGTTTCAACTCATTGAAGAACCAAATCCCAATCCTACTCCATTTAGGCTGTTGTTTAGTAGACATTTAAATTTTCTTTTCTTTTAAACATACACGTCACAGAATTGTAGAGAAAAAGATAGTAATTCGTCACCTTATGGAATAACAGAATATTGAAACGCAAAAACAAAACTTGTCATCCAAACACTAAAACCAAAAATACAATTTCTAGATTAAAAAGATGACAGAATTTTGTGAAATATAGGTATATTTAAAAGAGGAAGAAAAAGTAATCTTTGACAAATACTCATTTTTAATGGAAATAATAATGAATTAAATGTCTAATAAAATATTTTAACGTTTTAAAAAAGTTTGAAACATGTAATCTAATGTTTCAAATTGGAACCTGAATTATAATCTATCTTGAAATATTTGTTTACAAGCATTAAAATTTGGAATATTTTTTTGTAATTTGGAAGTACATTTAATACTAAGTAAGTTTAGTAAAATGGATTTTTTACAATTTTAGTTTTACTCTTCGCATTATAAGCTTCATTGCACTATTTGGTCCCAAAAACTGCTTTTTTTCATATTATGAAATATTGCTCACCTCTAATTTTAAAAAATCTGCATTCCGTGTTTAGTTTTTTTATCATCTCGAATTCACATAGAGCTAATTAAAGAAAAAGTGAATTCAAACAAATATACATTTAATTTTCAACGTATTGAGAATTTGTGAAAATCAAGGGAGCAAATATTTAATGATTGAAAAAAATAACTCTTTATATCTGAAAATATAGAAATGTGATGCTACTTGGTATTTTAGATCTGAATCAGATAGTTCAAGCAAAAAAACTTTATTACCAAATATTAAAAAAACCAGAATTACTTATTGTTGTGACTTATGCCACTTTTTCAAGCCTGCTGACAGGTCTGTCAGCGATTTAAAACCGATTGAGTGTCTCTCATTTTTAATAGCGCCAGCTAGGGCCAAGAGTACGGCTTAGCTACGCATAAGTCACAACCTTTTTTATAGGCTAACTTCATTCATGCATTTTCATTCATTTACCCACATACCATAATTTAGATCTGGAACAGAGCGAACAGAGATCATCTCTGACAGAGTACCACCAGTGGTATTACACCCGACATGAATGACCTCGAGACAACGACAGATTTAACGTGTACCAGTCACCAAATACTCGAGTAATCTTTGGCCGGCGAGATTGGAACTCGCAAACTAAGGAATACGAGTCCAACTTTCTATCGACCAGGCTATCCCGGCATGGACAAACACAATTATTTTAATTGTATATGTCTTTATTTAGTTATTACTTCAATTCATATATTTTTATTAGCTTTATTATTTGAAGAACCAAGAAGCTAAAGACTGTTTTTTAAATCTTTTGATCAATTCGTATGGATTTGTGTGGATAAAGACTGTTTTGAGCATATTTTGAGGTATGTACTAGCACAAATGTTGACAAGATTTGCAATTCATTGATATACTATTCAAAAGCAAGCATTTTTCTAAATTTGGTATCATTACATTCTCTTATCCCTTATTCAAATCGGATTTTTAGGTGCTTCAATTTTTTATTTGTATCCGTGATGTAACTGCATATTTCCTTTTATCATGTCAGAACACGATGTTGTTTTTGGGAGGAGGTTTTTGGCGGGAAAAAATCCGTAGGCAAAAAAAATATTAATATCTGCACGAGCATCTCAAAAAATAAGGTTTTAATAACGTGTAGCCATTGTATTTACAAAATATCTGATTAAAAAATAAGTTAATGACTACAGAAAATAAAACCTAAAAAATGTCATTTTGAGCACTTGAGTATATGGAATGATATAAATGGGAAATGTGATATTTTTTAAAACAGTCAATGCGGGACAAAGTTTTTTGCATCATTTGTAATACTAAAGTGACTCATTCAATGAAAACAATTCAAATGAATGAAAATATAATTTAACTCGCACAAGCACGTGATGCTTGGCCGTTCAAAAAATTATCTTCTGACACGATACATTCGAATTTTGCTTAGCAGATTTCATTTTAATCTTTCATTAATCTTTCTTTTTGATTTATAGAATCTCTTCTAAGCTAAGAACAATACAGAATTTGTAATTTCATATATTTTCTTTCAAAACTTTGATCATTATAACATTTACTTTAAGCCAGTAAACATTATTTTTTAAGAACCGTTTACATAAAAAGACTTTTCTTTAACAGGATAAAGTTCTTTCCTAGAGTAATTCTTTAAAATTTAACGCAATATCTTTTTTTTCTTTCGCTGAAGCGGTTCCGCCATACAAGATATGCGTTCATAGATAAAGATATTAAAGAATTAAGCTTTTTCTGGGGCAAATATCTGATGTAATCGATATATCATTTTCATAGTAAAAAAAGTAGTGGTAAAGCCGCTAGCCTAACCATAAAAAAATTTCTCCCAACAAGGCGCAAAATAAAAGACAGCAAACCGGCGGGTGCAACATAATAAACACCGGGTGTTCTTTCTAAAATAGCTTTTCGATAAATCGATTAAAAGAACATTATTGAATTTTACGTCACTTTTTTCTTCGGTTTTTCTTTTCAATGAGAGTGACTTTTCTTGGACTTCTGACCTCGAACTGGCTTTTATACGTCCAGTAATTGAGACGCTTATAGCCGCCTGCCCCAGTTTACCCGTCATGCAGTCGGAAATGTAAGGTAGCTTTATTTCTTGGTTTCCTATTTGTTTCCTTTTTCATGAAAGTTGTTTCCTGTTTTAAGTGCTCGGCTACTGAAAACAGTTCGATCGTATTAAGTGCAGTGAACGAAGTTTTTAGTGCGGAATTGTGCTTCCACGCAAGAATTGCGAAAAGTTGCCCGGCAGTGAAAGCCACAGCTAGGGAAATAAAAAAAAATCGGGGGATCTTAAATTCAATGTAATCAAAGTTATGTATTTTTATACTTCTGCCTACTTTTGGCGAAAAACAATAAAACACTGCATTTAGCGGTAGCAGATCGCAAGACTTTTTATGTTTTCTCGGTTTCAAAGAATAGCAGATAAAAGATAAATTTTCTGTTTTATCAGCAATAAAATTTATTTCTTTCTCTTAAAAAAGTATACTGATATAAATAAAACAACGATATAAGAGTGTTATAAGATATAAAAAACTCTCAAGCGAGAAAGCTTAATTCATTGAAATGATATTTTGCACAGCGTTTTTTCGTTGCAAAACTTGAAACCAACTAATATTTAATATTACATAATTTGGCGTATTTATTCTAGATTCTTCGACTTACCATGGATTATTTGTTCTAAATCAATGCCAATTACAGATGACACAATTTTTTCTATCTCCATTTCAAAGAAAAAAAAATTTCATTCCTAAACTCACATCTAAACAGAAGAAAAAAAAAGATGTACAATTATATTGAAATGCTTTATTCTAAAATAATTTCGACAGCGGTGCCATGGTTGAGAAGTCTCACTTCGAGTTGGAGGTATCGAGTTTGTAAACCCGATTCCACCTAAAAAACGCACGGTAAGTGTATCCTATACACATTAAATTCTTAGAATTTTCCCATTTTTGTGGTGCTCAAATTCGGAGAAGAATGTGCCGTCTGGGGTACCGTCCTTTTTATCTGACCGAAGTTCAAAACAAGAAAGTATCTTGTGGTAAGAAAGTTAATACAGCAAAACGAAATTCAAAGTATTAGTTAACTAAAATAAAAGGATAAAAATAATAACACCGATATTTATCATTATCAATAGTTAAAAACAGGCAATAAATTATATTTATTTTGAGATCTCAATGTTTTAGATGTATGCATATCTTCTGAGAATATTAAATGAAGTGAATAACTATGGAAGAAATGGAATTATAGTAAATGTTGATGTGGAAAAAAATCCTAGTTTCATATTTCAAGCATAGTTTTTTCAATCACAGAACCAGTAAAATGCCCGATGTAAGTTAGAAATTAAAAAAAAATCTTTTTACAAGTTATCATCAATGAAAAATCTTCTATAGTTATGTTAGGAAGGCTAATTCCAAATGTTTACGCTTCGTTTGAGATACATGTTTAAATATAACTATGCAAAACTGCCCGACGAAAAAAAATACCTACACTTTTAAAAATCCGATTCTTTTACAAGTATTGTACAATGCGAATGTTTTTTATGCTTTCTATACATAAAAAAAACTTTATCAATAAAGTCGCATTGATAGTACGGCTTTTGCATTTTGTAAACATTAATTTCAAAGCATCAAAAATTAAATCCAAACCCTCAACAATTTTATTGACGGCTCTACAAAACTAAACCAGAAATATAAAAAATGTAGGAAAATGACTCATTTTATGGCCTTCATAAGGATGTCAAAAATAAGTACACAAAAATTCAATACCATTAAAATCGGAACTCAAAAAGAAAAACAATGTTTAGTGAATCTAAAATAATGATATTACATCATAAAATATTTGAATAACATATTCTTATTTCTTATTTTTGTTGATTAAGAGTATGTTCATAATGCTTGATTGTCTAAAAAAATTTAAAAAGAAAGTGTGGAAACTCGTACAATCATCAGAAATACATTTTCCATTCATATTTTATTATTATTTCATATAATTGTTTATATTTTTAAATACGGCATGCTATAAGGTATTCTATCAAAATGGAGTATAACTTCTCTTAATATCTAAAGCTTTGTAACAAATTAAAAAATTAAAATAGTATTTAAGCATAAATTACAAGCCAAGAAATTAACGTCAAAGAATCGCATTAAAATATGGAACTTCAAACTGCGGAAGAATTACCAATCAATGTTTCCGAGTTGATATGTAATTGTAAACTTAAAATGACCGAAAACAAAAGCATCGAAATCAATAAACATAATTCGTTTCATCCTTTAAGTAAATAAGGAAACTTCGTTCATTAACTGAAATCTTTAATTGGATTGAAGTCCTCCAACCAGTGAATTAATGTCAAAACAAATCCCACCCCCAAACCGACATTAAACAAGGCCCTGTTCCTTTTATTTATCGTCGATGGTCCATACAAAACTTTTCCAAACACAATCTTCCCGCTTTTATCTTTTACCTGCAGCGCTCTTTTACCTCGCAAGCAATCCATACAACACTATTCTCCGCATCTCGTCAAAATTTCGAAGATGCACGGAGCACTTTAATTAATGACCTCGAAACCACGCGAGGGGAACCAAAACCGAAAAAAAATGAGGCATCTTTAGAGAAGGGAACAAAGCTGCTGTCAAGACATGCTTGACATTTAGAACGGCTGCTCGAGACAGTGCAGTGACAAATTTCGAGTCAGGTGTCCCACTAATTATGAACCTCACACTTTATGAAGAACGTTTTTAAGAAGTTCATTTCAGTCTCTCTGAGTTCAAGTGCAAGATCGATACGATAAAGAGCAGATTCTCAAGAAGGACTCACTGATACAAAAAAAATAATCGAGAAATACTCGTTGTAGTTAAAGATAATAACTATCCATCTCAAAAATCTTATTAACGACAACTTTATCACTTTTGGTATAATAAACATAAGAAGAAACCTAATTTTTTAAAAATTTCCTTAAAACGTATATTTATTAAAACCATACTCTTATTTCGAATACATTTTACTAATTTCGTTATTGTTTGTTATTGTTACTAATGGCAATTGCCATTACAAACACAAGCACGCTGAAGGCCATTACCGAATTTGAGCCAAATGAGTGTCTCTTGTTTTTAAAATAGCGCCAACTAGGACCAAGATTACGATTTAGATATACACTCACCATAGTAGTGTCCACAGTCCGTTTTTTACAGGATGATTCATTCATATGCCTGAAAGATAGTACACATAGGTACAACCACACCCTAACCGGGACTCGAATTCAGGACTTCCAGATCACGAGAAACATACGCTACCTTTGTCACAGGGCGCTGACTACTCATTTCCTATTCATTTCAAATATTATAAAATAGGAAATTGTTTTTTTTTTAAAGTAATTAGTCTTCAGATTAAATAAACAGATGTATTGAATACATTGCTGCTCATTTCATAAAATCTAATGTTGATAATTTCATATTTTGAATATTTATGAAAAATACTTTTAATTGATTTGAAATTTTTCCTTTTATGCGTAAAAGACCAGTGCAACTTTTTTTACATTCGGAAATAATGTACAATAAGATTTTCTTAACTAGCAGTCAATCAAATGATTAAAATATCATTTATTTCGTAAAATGGAACCGAAATAGATTTCAATATTAAGCCTATTATAATAAGTTTAATTGTTTTTACTTTCCGTTTTAAAGCTTCACTATGGCTATTTTGGAATGGAGTTCATAACATAATCTTGAACTGCAATCAAATAAAAAGGATGACATCTGAACTGGCACCCTACTCACTATAGAGTTTCGTTTTCGTTCAATATTCAGAGGAAAAGGCACAAACTTTTAAAATAAACTTATAGTTATATAAGATATATAGATAGTAGTTATGTGAACTTTATTCGAAATATCCTGATTTTACATGCATTTCAAAAATTCTTCATTTAAAGAAGCTTGGTGATTTGAACCACATACGATAGTAAGAATTAATGCTTTTTTTGTTTAATATGATTCGCAAATATTATATTAAATTGTATTGGTATCGCTAAATATATGGTTTGAAGTGTCTATGTAAAAAAAAATTCATTATTTTCCTTTTAATTTATTTAGTTGATTTACATCAAACCTTGATAAATACACAATATCTCTTACTTTTTTGGATTGATTTACGTATTTAATTATAATTCCTAAATGAATTATTTATTTACATTTATCTACTCATTTGGTACAACAATTATATTCAAGAATAAATAGCATAAAAGAATGTGCGCTCAAATGTATTTTCGGATGCTTTTCTTATCAAAAAAAAAAAAAAAAAAAAAAACAGGGAAGCTCATTTTTATTTGTTACACCAAGAAAAGGTTTTACTCAAATTGAAGAAGACATATTAATAAAAATATTAATATATTGGTAATTCATTAATATTTTTTAAAAATAAGGATTTTGTTTAAAATATAAATCTAATATAGTTTTTTGCAAATTTGCATAATGCACGATTGATTAAAAATCATTTACAAAGCAAAGCAAAATTCTCCGCCTCTCACGAAGGCACACAAATTTAAGCCATTAAACAGAATGACCAAAACGTCACAGCAACAACACTGGCTGGAGTTGAGCCCTAATGGTCTTAACCGGCTAAGGTAAAACTCTCCCCGTAGGATGGTCATCGTACTAGGCCGTCATCGAGGGCGGTTGAGTCTAGCCCCCCCCCCTACCTATTAGTGTAGCCTCCAAGTTGGCAAGATCCAACTATCACAACCGGAAGTATCTAATCCTCATTTTAAGAGATCCCCTAAGGGTTGTCTTCATGGGGAAAATAATTCTTTAGTTAGACTTTGGTGTTGAAATAATTTTTAATGTTGATCGTTTAGTTTTTAATGATTTTTAAGATGACAAAGAAATTAAAAAAATCCATTGATTTACCAATTCGTTGAAATGATACAAACATTTTATAAATTTTGTTTTAAATTAAATTAATTAATTTTAGTTGATTAAGTGATCATTTTCATTTTCAATACTGATAAATGATTCTTTAGTTCGTTGAACAAACAAAAGAGAAATCTTATTGTTCTAGAGGAAAAAATTACCTTTAAAATTTTAGATTAATGTAAAATGTTTTTTTTAATTATTTTAGTAAAGCCGAAAGATTTTAAAGAATTTATAAAATAATAATCATGAAATGAAAAAGTAAATATATGTATTAAATTTCTCAATACTTTAAAATTTATTATATACAGTAGAAAATGTGCCAACGTACTTTAAGTATACAATTTGTTTTAATTTCAAAATTTAATTTTATTCATGTTTAATTTTTTTAATCCAAAAATCTGCAAAAAAAAAAATCGTTACGTTTTATCATAAATTTTGTATCCTATGTTTTCTTTAAATATTTTAGATTTCATTGTGTTTTTAATAACTTTATCTTTTTTGCCATACTTAGCGCTGACTTATTAATATTGAAAATTTAACAACTTTTAAACATAATGAAATTGATGTAGAATCTTACTTTTTTTTGTAACTAATTATTAAAAATAAAATCTGGATTTTTTTCCAAATTTAGCCACACCTATTTCCCCAAATCAAGCAAATGTAGTAAAGTATTGAATAAATTGTTGTTGTCGTGTTCCGTTTTACAACGGAAAGAGAGATGCAGAAGCTTCTGAGGGTGTGGACCCCTGAAAGCCCGTTGACAGTGGTCTGATTTCTATCTCATACTACAGACCTTTCTTACGGGGAGGACCTTATTCATGCATTTGATTCATTACTCCATAAATCATAATTAAGATCTGGTACAGAGAACGATTACCTCTAACCTACTGGTAATAGTCTCGACATTGAGGACTTTCTCACCACGACAGATTTAACGAACGTTATCCACATACACTCTGTCCATCCAGGTTCGAACTCGCAACCTTGGAATAAGCTTCCAAGCTTCACAAACCAGGCTATCCTATGATTTTTTGAGTATTCAAACTACGAATTGATAACAAGTGTAAGAGTTGATTTTGAAATTACAAGTTTAAAATAATTATGAAATCCAATGATAATGTTTCAAATGATCAGTAATAAAGTTTCAATTAATAATGATTAAAATTTCTTGTTATATATCTTAATGAATTCTTTTAATTAATATTCATCTACTATCAACTAATTTATTTCAAGCAAATAAATGAAGATTAAAATGAACTACAAAGGTTTATATTTTAGTTTTACTACATACTTTAAATTTTGTGGCAAAATTAAAGAGATAATGAGAGCTTACATTTATCTTTTCAAAAAGAGGGGATACTTTGAATGTAGACTTCGAAGGGAAAGATTACCATTCTGTTTTAATAAACACCCAGTACATTGATGATTACAAATTAATATACGGGAATAAAAGGCTTTAACTATTAAGCTTTAGTTTCTGAATATTATCTTCGTACATTTTTCTTTTCGATGATGTTTACTTTTTTGTTAATGAGTTAAATGATATTACAGTCTCCAAATCTATAGAAAAGGAAATTGTATCAATAATCTTTTACATATAAACTAATTTTTATCAAACAAAATATTTCTCACCGTGTATGGTTTTGAATTCGGTTTATAAAGCTTTAATTATCTTAATAGTTTAAATCTCGCCTTTCTGAAGAGATTCGAAAACCGTGTCTATTAAGTGTAGTATAGTTATTATTCTTTTAAATAAATATCATTTGCATCGTTTGTGTAATAGATAGTTCTATTCATTTAATACATATTAAAAGTTGAAACTTATTGTGAAATTTAATAGTTAAATTTCCTGAACCTATTTTCTTATTGAAATAACCGAAATCCAATGCTGTTAAAAGCCACATATTTTAATTCTGAACAAACACGTAGTATCTTTCATAATTTCTATTAATAAAATTTTCTATTAATAAAAATTTACATTATTATAAACATATATATGATAATACACGTATAAT
>JAOUZG010026054.1:1789297-1824316 GCA_026289955.1 Argiope argentata
ATATATATATATATATATATATATATATATATATATATATATATATAAACAGAATTAATTTAACTTGATTGAGCATAATAATTATAATAATAAATCATAAAAAATTATACATTTATATGCGTTAGGTATTTATTGTGACTATATTTATTTATTACAGAGAAGTGTCCATTAGACATGAAGTAAGCGGGATTGCTCCATGTTTAGAGTAATAACGCTGAGAGGATGTGTGGATGAATGAATGAGATGCGCGAATGCAGTCCGCACCGTAAAAAGGGTTCGTGTCGTATGTAAGCTAAAAGTCAGACTTCTGTCTTCGAATGCTCAGGCACGCCTCCTACAGCACGCCTTCTTCAGTTGTAAAGTGGACCATGATGACAACAACGACTAATAAGTTCTGAAAACTTTGAAATTTGGTGTCATGTTTTAATTGTCATATGCACAATATTTTAATACATTTAGAAGTGATAATTTCAATACAATGGTTCGTTAAAAAAATAGAAATTAAATAATTTAAATAAAAATTTCTAAATATTCTTCTGATTGATGAGATTTTCGATAGGTATAATCGCATTTGCACTGATATTACTTTATATATTGGATCTCAATCATAAATATACACCGAATACTCTCGTCTTTAAAGTTGTAAAAATGTACAGCATTTAAATTTAACACTTAGAAGCAAGTTAAGTTATACATTTAGAATTATATCGGGCTAAAAAAATACAAAAAAATTAATAGCATAATTTTCAATAACGAAGTTTGAAATCCTTAAATTCAGAATACACCTAAAAAGTGTGTCAAATATTCGAGGGCTTTTTTTTTGCTAAATGTTTTCTTTAAAGCGTTTTAAAATTGCACTCCAAGAATATAAAGTAATATTCATTTTTTTAAAATTTGAAATTAACTTTTCCACCATGAATTCTAAAAGAAAAACTTTTGGAACTCCACTTAATTTAGTCATCATATATTAGAAATTAAGCTGATATCTTGAAAAAACTACTTTATTGATTGGGAAAATAAGCAATTGTTTCCCAAATGTGCTATAGAAATATTACAGAACGGGATGTGTGGCCAAAAATAATTTAATAAAACTTTGGCTATTGAATCAAAGAGAAAAGTAAGGAAAGAGTTGAATTCAGTAAAGGAAAACATAAAGTTAAATACCCTAAAATTTGCATAGTCGTTGCCTTCAGCAATTAGAAATAAGCCTTTAGCTGAAATTGCTAGATGTGTTCTTCATAATGTAACATTCATATCGTACCCTATTATAAAAAAAACATCTCATTAATTGTGTCAATAGCAATGAGGCCCTATTTTGCAAATAACCTACCTCAAAGCTTGTATCTTTCTAGAATAGTGCTGTTTTTTCTGACGATAGCACATTTAATATATATGAAAAAGTTGGAAGATAGAAAGCGAACAAAGAATATGGAAAAGAACTGGTTTCTCAGAACTCAATAAAGATGGTTAAGTACAATAATGAATATGTCCTCATTTGTGGGTGATTAGATGTTTTGAGCACCAGATTGGTTGATTATAAAAAAAATGATGCATTATATAAAGCGAGTAAATAACATGGGAAAGAATTGAATTCTAAGAACGAAGAAAAGACGATTGAGTACGATAGTGGATATGTCATCAATTGGGGTTGATTGGCAGCAAGTAGATTTGGATATCTTCTTTTGATTGATGAGGTTATGGATATACTGGTGAATCTTAACAATTTAAAGAATAGCACACAAAAAAGTGCCGAAAAATTTGGACTTGAGTCACACTTCATTTTTTAGAAAAACATCGACCCAAAACATACTGCTAGGCTTCCTAAGTTGTATCTTTTATTCCACTAAAAGAAGCAACTGCATACGCAATTACAGTCTCTAATAGCAGTCGGCCTTAACAAATCCTGCCAATGCTGCTCCATTCAATGGTGGCGGGGTGATCGGCTGTACACAAAAAGAAGAAGAGCCCCAATATCTAGTTTTTAATGTTATACAGTATTTATGGTGTCGATTGGAAAAATTCATTCATGAACATAACATGACAAGTTAAAAATATACTCAAAAATCCTAATATAAGAGTGAAGAAAGATTTCAATTGAAACAACTATTAAATCTGTAGAAGAGATTTCTAACTGTGGTCCAGATAAAAGAATTGACTACTAAATTTTAGCAAAATTTATCAAATTGTATATTTATTTCTCTTTTTTTTTCATTCAAGTGTTTTAATTATTTATTTTCAAATAAAAATCATTTCGTTACATAATATTTATCCACGCGTTTAAAGGGATTAAATATGAGTATGATTAATAAAACATTATTTAAATTAAAATTTAACATGTTAAGTAAAAACATAGTTTATACGTTCAACTGTATACACAATTTTGAGACCCATGAGGCCTAAGGAACTATCTAAGAGAAAACTCATGCTAATGTTAACACACTTTAATCCAAAATTATTTCGTGTCTCTTCTCGTTTTATGATCAACTTTGTGTAAATAATTAGTCGGAAGAGGCGAATCAGATAACAATTTCGAAACCAAACATAGCACTTCTCTTAAATCCGTAATTAGTGCGAATTCCAAAATTTATACGATTGTTACATTGCTATAAGTCTTTTAAAATAGGTTTAGTAGTTGGATGAAGTCAACATTTTCTTTCTTATTTACACGAAATTAATTGATAATAGATTCTCTTTGTTCGCATTTTATTAAACTTTAAAATTCTCAGATAAATGCACTATGCAGTAAACAAATAAATGCGTTTCATCGCAATTTCATTGTCGTATTCCAATTGCTAATTGTTTTCATGGTATCAAAAATATTTGTTTCTAGTGATTCTATTTAATTCGAGTGCATAAAATTTAAACTTCTGTTTATGATTTTCTAATTAATTGCCTGAATTCTAAATTTCGATAATAAATCGATTTTTATCAATTACAAAATAATCTGCTGATTCCATGTGCTTCTGCTGAAATAATATTTAAATTTAAGACTTTATTTTTGGGATATATCATGGTAAATATTTTACTATCTGTATTTTATCAGAGAACTCATTGCCTTTTGTCTCTAAATTCAATGCAATTATTGTAATACATATGTTATGTGCTTCGTGTTATGTAAATAGCTATTAATAACACAACTTCAAGAACATAACATTTCCTTCATTTTTATAGGATTTATTTGACAACTGCAGACTCCAAATTTTAACAACTACGCAAGCGACGCCAGATTTGAATCTAAGAGCAATACATTTTTTACAAGCAGTTAAGTAATCGAACAGTTAAGATATTACAACCTTGCGTTAACAGAAAATATATTTAAAAAGAAAATACAATAAACATTTAATGAAAGAATATTTGCTGTAAAAATTAATAATTATTATTTCAGTAAATATTATAAGGAATTTACAATTTTCTAATTATTATATTAATATTATTAAAATTGCTAGATCATAAAATATTATTGACAGCAAAATTAACATGCCGTTACACATATAATATTTTCTATCATTTTCCATTAATGGTAGATTGTACAATGCATTATGACAGTTCAAATACTTGTGATCAATTGAGGTTCACTCACAGCTGGAAATAACGTTTTTATTGCTTTCCCAAAAACTGTCACTATTGAAGATGGAGTTGTTGGTCAATTGACTGGATTTGACTTGAAATGTGTAATAGATATTTGGAACGGTTCTGCTTATTTCGAAACTAAAACTGGATACCGACCATGGAATCATCAGATTGATTCTTCATGGTGACTTGATATAGATAATGGTCAACAGGCCTGCGTTCATGACACATTTATAAATATATAGTAATTGGAGATATGCGATTAACTGACCTGTAAATACACTGTAGATAAGAATTTAATACAGAAAGTCTCAATGGATTGATTTTGGTGATTGCTTGCGTATGCTAAATGTGCATTAAAATAATTTAATTCGCATAATTCATATAATTAATTTCATAGAGCAAAGGATTCTTTTACTACCACTCCTGGCATTGGAAGAAAGAAACCGACTCTTTTCCAATAAGATGAAAATATTTCTTTTCAAATTAACTCAGTCCCTTTCATTATTATCCAATACGTTAGATCTCCTGGTTTTGAGAATATAATAACATTTTGATTTAACTAAATTTCCATCCAATGTTTCTGATATATGTGGATTCCTTGTGATATATATTTGTATAGAATAATAATGCCTTTTATTAGCTTAATTACTGCAAATCCCCCCTTTACTACAGAACTAAGCCGTATAAACAAGGATTATTGGGAATGATTGGAATAGCAATGTGTTCCAAAGATTAAATATAACTAAAACTTTTAGAAGGTAATACACGTATATGCAGAGAAAATAATATAACGTTATCCTGTGACCAGTTCCTTTAACACTAAGCTATCTAATTAGTTGGATGAACACAACGAATTATGGAAGTAAAAGAAACAAAGAGAAAAAAGATAGAAAGAAAATTTTTTAATGTCATTTAAACGGTGAACTAAAACAATTGTGAACGTAACTTTCTTTACTATCATTCGAATTCACCAAGACCAATCAATTTTTACAAGAACATGAAGCTGCATTAATATTATCCTTATTTATAAATTGAGTAAACAACGAATTTCTTTGGATAGATACTAAATAGATATTAAAATATTTGATTATTTAATTTTCAGAATTAATATTGATATTTGTCAAATCTAAATTAACGGAAATAGTCCATGACCAAGGATTCACATAAGGGGGTAGACGAAAAAGAGAAATGTGACTCGCTTAAATAGAGATTAACCGTGATACCTTGTGACGTCACGTGATAGATTGTGTTAAGCGCTTCTTTGAGGAGACCCCTTGTATTTACGTAAAGAAAATTTTGATCCAAGGGGTTTTCAGACATGACTCAGGAAGATTTCAGTAAATACCTGCGAAATTTTAGTCGTCGAGATTGCATCTCTGGCTAAGATTATGAAGCTCCAATAAGTTCACACGGCGAACGAGGAACACGCAAGAAAGATGAAAAACTCATGTATCGTATGTCTTAGCAAAAAGCTGCGATTGTTATTGGTCAGTAGAAGAGAAGATAATGGATTCGATAGATTTGTTGCAAAGATCATTGTACTAAGGAAGTAGCTATATGCATTGTTAATACTAATACGTACTGTTCAAAAATAATCTCATTGTTGCCAAATGCTGCAATGTAGTCAAAAATAAATATATTTAGATATTTTTTTGTAAAAAATCATGCAATAATATTTATAAAGTAAAAAAAATTTAAATTATTTTGAAATGCTATAGATTATTTTATTTTCCTTACATAAGTAAGAAAAAAACTTTCGCTTAGGTTGTACTTTACCTTGCGAAAAAAATTCAAGAAAGAAGATACCGCTATATAAATTTTTCACTTTTCAGTGCCAAATATTTACGACTAATAGAACAAAGCTTTTTGGAATTTCATAATATTTCACTTCATTTTATTATACTTAATATATGCTTGATTTCAGAATTAAATTTCCTTTTTTAAAAAAAGATCATGCCTACAATGATATTAAATATACAACATTTTTTCCAATCTACCCACCTTTTTTAGTTAACGTTTGCACACAAATTATGCTAAAAACAGAACTTGATGTATATTATAAAATATCATTGATTTTATGATTTAGATCGATTATATACATCGATGTAATTAATTAATTCATTAATTCGTATAAGTGACACCTTTATATGTATTTGGTTTAGAGATTGAAAATTTTCTATCAAGACACCTAATAAGAAAGTGGATACGCAATTGGCATCGAGGGTTCGAAATATTCTATCTAATCTTATCCGAGCATTTGCAAAATTATCTATCTATTTGATGCACCGCAAATTAACATGCATGTTACATCAAAATAGCAAATGCATTTCACTAAACTAGATATAAAGAAATGTCCCAATCAATACCTGTTAAGAAAAAAAAAAGAATTTACAAACTATCCCCCTCCCCTTCAATCTACAAAAAAGGCAGTCACCATAAAAGAATCCATTTTTAAAATGAATGAATAAAACCTATAAACGCTATTTCGAATTCGATTTAGTAAATCGAAATAAAAAAAATAATAATAAATTGTCATTTGGCTGGTTTTAAGATTTGTTAGAGGAAATCAGCATTCAAAATTTTTGAATGCATATTTCCTATAACACTGAGCGCAATTTGAATTCTGAAAATTCAAATTGTACTTTTATTTCCCAAATTTGATTACTTTTTATCAAAACCAGATAAAATGACAGTTTCTCCATCTTTCTGAACAACATTAAAATAGGTTAGATATATGTTTTGACACATCTCCATTTCCAGTGGAAGTTAAGTAATGAAAATGATTATTGCTTTCACAAAAATAGAGTTATTCGTTATTTTTTATTTCTTATTTTTTAGTTTTTATATTTTCTCTCTTTTTTTTAAAGTTGACGGTTTCTTTTTAAGACTGGAACAGAAGTAATCTTTGAAAGTAATAAAAAACTCAAATAACTGTGATCTTTCCAGGAATTTTTTTGAAACCTCGAACCCAATGTGTCAATCTGTCAGATTTATCTTTTGAAGAAGTATAAAAAAAGAGAGAAAAGCAAAGCCACCAAACGATATCTTGCCAAAAAGAAGCCAGATGTTGCCAATTCAGACTGCCAAAATAAAGGAATTGGTAGAGACAAAGAAAATGAAATTTAATTCTATCATATAAGTTTTAATGTTTTTGATTATCAAGAGTTGTAACGAAAGCAAAAATAATATAGTATTGTAAAATCCAATCTGAATGATATTAATAATTTCACTTTAAAAATCTGTTTATTTTCGTAAGGTAATTAATTTCTGAGTTTTAGTTCAAATCATATAGCGAACTATTTACAAGGATGTAAAAATTCTTTTTAATTTTAATTACCTTACATTATTTTGTTATTAGGAAACATTATGAGTACTTTTGTGCTTACTAAAATTATTCTATACAATTTTTGTTTCTAAATAAAATCACAATTTTATATAAAATATTAATAAGAGATTTACATTCATTTGCAGTATGTTTCAAAAAAGTGGAACAAACATTTCCTTCCTTAATGAAATTAAAGCATACTTCCAGTAAGAAGGCAAGTATACGCCAAATAGCAAGCAAAATGTATGAAAACGATTTAATTTCTGTAAAGGATGATCTGAAAATGAAATTTCTTAAATTTCATCTTCTGCCTTTATACAGTTCTGTATATAGTTTATTATATGATTTTTTGTATGACTATTATTATATTGCAATTTTTATTGTATAGCTATTATTGCTATACTGTTTGATCATGGCTTTTGTTGTCGGTATATTTACATAACGTAGTTGTTCCAGAAAAGTGTGTTAACGTAATGGAAAGTGCATTAACGTAACGGGATTTATGAGGAGAAATAGTAAAAATTTAAGTAAACTTTTTGCATCGATGATAACATTTATATTATTTAAGATAACTGAAAAAAGATATTAACTTGCTAATGAACGATTCAAATACAGTGCATGTCGTGATTACATTACAAATTATTTCTAATGGCTAAAATTAGGCATCAGAAGTGATAATTATATGATGTATGTGTTATTCATGATAGCACTATATACCAGAACTGCTAGGTTTAATTTGTAATCTAAATACCCCGTTTAAACCACGAGTTAAACATGTGGTTATTTCCTGTATCGTAATCAGATATCTATTAATTGGAGGGAATTAGTGTCCGAAATCTCCATTCGATTGGGTCGATTAACATTGCGTAAAATGGTAATTAATTGGCACTACCTAATTCAAATACCTACCAAATTGTTATGATTCATAGTATAATGTTTTAATGAGGTTTATATAAACATCATGTATAATTTTAAATCTGTTTAACCAAATTAGGAAGAACCGGCATTTAATAGTTCCTCGTCGTTAAAATGTTTCCAGAATTTGCAGCTTAAAATTTTCATTTTGTGAATGGTTTTATTTTTCCCTTGTGATTTTTATCAGTTTAAACTATATTTTTTTCATGGATGCTAAAATAAGTAGATCCAAAAAAAAAGTAAATGCATTACATTAATCTAGCATGAAAAATATCGATACAAGATGCAAGTTACCGATTTATCTTCTCTGACTCAAAAATCATATATTTTTTTTATCCCTGTTTAGCATTCTAGTAGTTAATGGCAAAATTAATAGTTGTTTTTTTTTAATTTCAGATGCCAAGAATTGCTAAGATATCTGCATTTATCTGAAATCCTCTTAATATTCAAAGTGATTTGTCAAGATGATACTAAAAAACAATCAAGTATATGGGAGGAGGAAGCATGTTTAATTTTGCAGTCCCGAAGGAGCTTCTATCAATGCAAGAAAATTAGCACATGGTGTATCCATTAATAAGTCGTGGGATAGTTGAATAGAGTTTTCTAGTAAATTTATCACTGAATTAAAGCATGCTATTAAGATGTTGCTATAACACAATTATTGAATAATTTTATTCTTTGAATATTATTTTTTCTTTCTTTTTTTAATATCGATTTAAATTTATTTCATGACGAACTTTTGACGCATGCACATACAAACATTTTTTAATGCTTAGTGTGAAGTTTTTGAATTACAATTTGTTTAATTTTATTATTTTTATATGTTTGGGAATACTTCAATTTGATTCGAAGGCTAAGAGCACATTAAACTGAAATTAAATGATATTGTACTGAAATATCATTTAATTATTATTAAATGATATTTACTGAAATTTAAATTTTCAAAATTTATATCGCAGTTCTAACCCATACAATAATCTAAATAGTAACTTGATATTTATTTAAAAATATTTTATTCCTTATATTATAAAATAATCAACTTATGAAACATAGCCTTAATTTGAGTATAAAATCATAATTAAAAAAAGAATTACTTGGGAAAGTTATTATCCCACGAAAAGTCGTGCGCGTTATGAAATAACAATATTTTAACAAATGTTTATGTTTCTAACGGCACTAAAAATTCGTAAGAAGATATACAATTATGAAAAAAAAAACACTTAAAGAATTAAAATGCATTAACAGACAACATTTGATTCAGTTATTCTGAGTTTAAATAAAGGATTCGCCATCATAAAAATATAATTATGGCGAAAAATGGTGGTAAGGTGGAGGAAGATGATGAAAACTAGTTGAAGTGAATGCGCTGAAGCAGTATTATAAAAACTTTATTCATTAAATTTGTAAAAAATGACATTACGATATTTTTTTAACAAATCTAGTTTTAGATGTACTAATTCCAAAATTTAATAAGTCAATGGTCCCTAATTATATTTATTGCTTCTTCCACCTAAATATTTAATCTGATGGCACCAACATATTATAGCTGGTAATGACAATAATTTACCTTTTTGGTATTTATTTTTCATTAAAAAAATGTTTTTCTTTTTTATCGAAGAAAAAGGCTTTCGTTACTTCCTTTGATATTTGATTTTTTCTATATTGCATTAAATGTTCAATTTTTGCGTTATCTAATTATTTTACTAAACCTAATTCGAAATCACTAACGTAGTGAAATTTTTTGATAACTTAAATAATTAAATCTATACTTATTCAAGAAAGATAAGGAGCAAAAAATAAAAACGTACACTAAAATTGATCTATATTATTTAATAAAAACTATTACATCTGAAAAAAATTCTGTTTTTATAGTTGTTTGTAAATAAAAAAAAAATGCTCATTTTCTCTGTAATTAGTTCTCTTTTTCTTATTTTGAGTTAAACCTACAAACTTTTACGCTAAACTTTATTTCATTAATTTTTTTTATTTATGTCAAAAATATGGCAATTTCTATTTTCTACTAAAAACATTAGCATTATTCTGAGTAAATATCAAATTCCTGAGATCAAAAATAAAAATTTATGTTAATTTAAATATTTATAAAAATTCACTTTTACCGAAACTTAAATAAAGGATATCGTAAAATGAAAATATAAGCTTTCTCACTTGAATTCCAAATACTTAAAATTAAAAAAAAATCCAATTACGATCAAATCTCATTTCAAATGTATACAAAAGTAAAATGTCTTTATCAAAAATATTCGAATGTTTGCAAGAAATCTGCCTCTTGAAGGAAAAAATTACAGTTCTTTTCTCTTAGAACCATGCGTGATTTATTGATGCGTGTGAAGGCCCAAATTACTATCTTTTAACATTTCAGTATCCAATATCCTATTTCTCAGAAAGAATCATTTTGTCGAATACTGGTTTTAAGATTAACGGTCTTTCCCGTTGAAAACAAATGCATCAGACTGTAATCCTGCATTCTCAAATATTCATGGACGAATTCTTCAGCTCTGTGTTTAATACGAACAAATTTATTTCCTGCTTTTCCCTTCTGTACCCTAGAGCGATCGAAATCATTCATTATACGTGAGAAAGTTCTGAGAAATATGCAAATAAAGTAAAGTCGTATTTGCTATTACACACTGCCATGTATAGTGCATTTATTTACGTTTTCAAAGGCTTTTCGCTTTTACATGCCAATTTACATAATGGGTCTCTGATGTGAGATTTCATTTAAAAAAAAACTTTTTGCATTTGCATTCTTTTGGACCAAAAAAAAAGGCCATAAATATCTCATAAATTATAATATTTATCTAAGTATAAAATTCAGCAGAAATGTTTTGCATAAATAAAAAAAATATATTGATTCTCTTTGTGGATTTTTATAATGTTAATTTAACTGCTAATAAACATCAAATATCTGAATGGAATAATTATTTACCTATTTGTTCAGCATATCCTAATATTTTCATTAATATAAAAAAACAAAACCTCTTTCATGACTAAAATGTTTGATAATTTCTTGTTTATTTGTAGCCTGGATCTTTCAAGAGCCTGCCTCTGTTACAATGTCTGCATTTTAAAACTAGGTAATCCATTATTATTAACTTGCAATTATGATTATTTTAATATTTTTTGAAGACTGAATAATCTACAATGGATATAAACTACAAATTTGAACAAAAAAAACCTTAGAAGGCAAGTAACAAGAGAGAGTATAAAATGAAGCAGTTTAGTGTTTCTTGTACACTTTCATTAATGTGATTTCAAAATGATTTTATTTTAGCTAATACCATATTTTGCTTATACTATTAACTATAAGCATTTATTTTTTTTGTAAATTTCTCATAATTTCCATGGAAACGGTGTTCACATTGAAAAAATTATTAATTATTGTTAAAAAATTTGGGAAAAAATTTGAAAGTTTCGGTTATGCCCAATATCATTCTATAGAAAAAGTTTATAAATTTTTTGGGACATTTAATAGCTTTTACTTTGGAAAAATTATTCGGAAAATTTTCAGTTACATGTTTTTGTCGAATAAAAATTTGAAGTAGAACTGAAACTGTGTTCCAAAACAGTAACAAGACGGTATTTTAGTGATGATTCATTCATCTTTACTTTTTCAGTTGCCTCACAGAGAAAAGTATAAGCAAAAAAATATTTACAGTATCACCATAAGACGCATGACTTTAATACAGTAATTAAAGCAATAAATTCAAGTTGAAAAATAAGTTTCGAATATTAACGAAATTAGAAATAAAGAAATAGTATGAAATTATATTTATTACTTTTCATAATGATGAGTTCCAAAATTATTGTTCTCAATTTCAAACTTTTGATGAATGCTTGAATTAAAAGCTAATTAAACTAAGACAGATATGAGTAAATATTCTACTCTATTAAACAGTTGCAGACTGTTAGGTACAAATTATTAGGCTGTTTTTAAAACGTATTTTGTTAGTATTAGCATTTCAGTAATTCCTAAAATATCTAGCAAGTCATATATTATTTATTAAATACAAAAACAATAAATTTGAGTTATTTTTTCCAGTTTCAAATATTTACTCATTTCTGTAGATTATAAATTTTAACAAAAATTTCGTATTATGGTTGCATAATTGATTTTTTCAAATTATATAAATACAACTGTTACATCTCTACCTAAAACATTTTTTATTCGTTTAGAATCATAATGTATCCATACTTTTGAACTACTGAATTTAAATATTTGCTATGGAAACTAAAAATAAAAACTCCAATAAAATTTAAAACAAAATCTATGTTTCTGAATAATTGATTACCTACCTTAATGAAGCACTATTTTCTCTTTTATAAGTGCTTTAACGAAATGGAAGAAGGCAAAACTTTTTTAATTCATAGTAATTTTTTCTCAAGTATATATATATATATATATATATATATATATATATATATATATATATGTCATAGTTATTTTCTTTACATTTTTTTTTAATAAACCAAAGTTAAAATCCTTGGTATGGTCCAAATTTTGCCAAGGATGAATAAGAACTTTCTCAAATACAAAAAGGAAATACTATAAGGAAAATATTTTTTTTTAAATTTATTCATTATTGAAATTGGATATTTCTTCCAATGTTCGCTTAAATGTTTTAGTATGATGTATTTGGCAAATAGTATCTTAATTTTCGGCTGGAATTCTGTTTTTTATTATATTAAAAAGTAATTCCAATTCTATAATTCAATGGACTAACAATATTATTTCAATTATATTATTGCATACAATAAAATGAGTAATTTTTATTCTACTGCATCATACATTGAAAAGTTATTCCAAATTTACCCATCATAATATTAGCTTAGTAGTTACATTTTAAAAGGATTCTTTTATACACTTTTATTTGTAAACGTTTTTGCACTTTATTTTTCTTTTATATACTTATCCCTCTAGTCTATTTAGTAGGAAGTATAATGTAACCAAAGCGTTTATATTGGAATTATTCTGTTTTTTTTTCAATGAACAGAAAGTAATAGTACTTTAATAACACAATAAATAATTCTTTATTTTGTCAATTTTTTTTAATGTCGCATTTACAAGATGAACTGTTTTTAGCATTTGTAATAATTAACTGTGTTGTGGTACTTGGTTATTCTATCTCAACATAAAATTAAATTTGTGAAAGTATTTGAAGTGAATAGCAGGAACATCAAATGATTCGATATGCGATTACGATTTAAAATCGTAAAAGTTGCATATTTTTTTAAAAAATGTATATATTCAAATTCTATAATGATATCAAATAAAAAAGGTGGTCTCTAAACAGTTTTTCCAGAATGTATTTTTATTCTTCAGGGACAGCTGCTTAGTTTCAATTCTTCAATCACTTCAAGCTGACCATCAGATTGAAAGAATAAAATCCATAAGATTAGCAGCTACATGCCGCGTTCAAGGGGACGAAAAATTTTCCACCCAGTTTAATATTCCGTTCGAACCAATAGTGGGGTCCGGATATATCATCAAGAAATCAATCTTCCGTGGAATAAATATGACACTTCTTCTGAGAACTGTTTCATCGAAGCTGAAGGTTATATTATTTTTTTCTACCTGGCCCTGTGTGTGTTTATAGAATAAAGTATTGGCATTATCGAAGTTGTGAGAGGGTTGCGTCACAATGATGAACGAGCCCACGTGACCCATGTGTGACTTGCATTGATCCTTTCTCTGGTGACTTTAGGGTTTAGTAAAAAAGAGAGGGTGAAATAGAATGATTTCGGATATCAAATAGAATGAATGAAACTCTCAAGAGAGTTTTCTATAGAATTTCAGAGCCACAGAAATCAAAGTTTTAGCCCAAATTCCCATGTAACTCAGAATTCCATACAAAAGATTTAGTAAGACAGTCCTGAAAATATTATTTTTACTCTGTGATTGTCATATTTTATGCAAAATCCGTTATAGTAGACTAATTAAAAGTAGACATATTCTACAAACATGAACATGGACATTCAGAGTTTTAACGACATATATAAGTATCTAAAATACCTGTATCCCTGATATTTTAATGAATATTTTCTGAACGCTACAAGAATTTCGGTGAAAATAACCTAAAAGTTGTTTGAGATATAAGTATTTTTTTCATTATTTTGGTCCTTTCATAGATTCAAGTAACTCTGATGTACTTGAAATGTCATTTTCAGTATTTTCATTATGGCTAAACATAATAGTTGTAGTTTATAAAACCCATTCTGATATATTGCAAAGCATTTGTTTGCACTGTTTTAACTTTCAGAAACGAGCTTTTGATATCGATTTTTAATGTTCCTCTCATACCGAAAATCTGGTACTTTTTATTTAAGGACATTTTGATGACCCCCGTGATTAGTAACAAAATATTCATCAAAATATTCATATAACTATATGCGTCTTTTTTCATGTTTAATATCAATTAGTTATCTTTCTTAAAGAATAACAGGAGGTCACTTACTTTGAACAGAAGCTAAGATTGAACCTTATCACAACTTTTTGAAAAATTATCTATACAGAAAAAGAGGAATCTTATGATGAATGATGAAAATGCAGTTTTTAGGTGATTTTTAAGATAATGTGCTACTCCGTTATATTTAATGAAAAAAGTGGAACTACTCAAAAATTATCGCTGAAGTATTTTTTTAAAAAAATGTCTAATTTTTAGTCGTTAAATCTTTGGAGAAGAAAATTGTTTGGCTGCAATTTACCCAACTATATTGATTGGAACAAAGTAAAATAAGATAATTTTAATTTTTTATTGCAGTTATAATAGTATTCAAAATGAATCCCTAAATTTTATTTAAAGAAGACTTGCCATAAAAATAGTCATAAATTGTAACAAAAATCGGGAACAAATCTAGAAAACAGTTTAAAAAACGTAATTAATTGCCTTAAAAATACAAACATTGGATGTAAAAAAAGTATTTTTGGTTCATTTGTGCTTGAAAAAAATGAATTATTCTATTTAGGAAACCAGTTTCCTATTATAATGTTAAAATTTTAAAATGCAATATTTTGCAACTTAATGATTTGTTTTTAAGAAGGATATAAATTTTGTTTTACAATTAAATAGAAAGAAAACTTTCATTACTATTTTATTATATTTTTTAACGACAAAAAATTAAAAAAAATACTTCGAACTCCACAATGAGTGAATATTTATATTTAAAATATTTTCCATGTTGTCAGCAATCTTAATTTATGACGCCATGATTAAAAAGAATAGAAAATATTTAACTTGTAATTAGTTGTTCAGTGGTGAAAGCAGATATTCTATTAGCAATTGACTTCCGTCTATATAGAACACAATAAATGGACACCTCTTGACCACTAATTATGGAAATGAAGACCTTACTTATGGCGGATTATTTATCATTGCATGATTACTATTGAGCACTTCTACGCTCATTTTATTACATATCAATATGTATCAGATCTTCAATTACAAGAGGGTTTAACTAATTATGATTAAAATACTGTTCAACCCATTTCCTCACAAATTATTTGAAGAAAATTATTATTTATGAAATAACTTGATTCAGCTAGAAGCCCAGCATGTATTTCGCTATGAGCTATTAAACAGGACCATGAAAGAATATCTCGAAAGTTTGTAAAGAGTATTTTCGAAGGTACAGCGATTTTATGACTCTTAGGAAATGCGCTTAATAGTGCATTATTCTTTATGACAATTCTTTATTTAAATAAAGGTAAAAGATAACTAAATAATATCTGTTAAACTTCTTAAAGGAAATTCTTTAAAATTGGTTAATACTATGTGATTTTAATACATATGAAAAATAATTATTAAGGAATAGACTACAAGACCTGCTGAATATTATAATGCACAAAATTATTTGAATTTCTGGACGTTTTAGCAGAAGTTTCAAGGGTTTTCACACTTATACCAACTCATTCATTAAATTTATTTAGAACTTAAACTGAAATTAGAATGTTTATATTATGAATCACTTGGGAACAAAATATATTTTTATCCTTAATTTGATTTATATAAAACTCTTTTTTCTGAGTAATCGAAGAACGATAAAATTGCTAATTGCAATAATTGATTCAACTATGATCTAATAAATTCATTTAAATAAAATGCATAACAGATTTGAAAAGCATATTAAATACTGGTTAATTAATTGAAAGGCTCGAAATAGGACATAGTTTCAAACTTTTAAAGATTTAAGATAAGAACCTTGAAGATGAGTTCAAATTCTTGTTTAATATAAAACAATTCCTTTATTTTATATTTTAATAAATATTTTTATATTAAATTTTATAAATTTTTTGAAAACTTTTTTATTGCATTAATTATTTTATTAAATATAGTTGTAAATAGTATTAATACATAAAAATCTATCTCTTAATGCTTTTTTCACTGGTTTAACAAGATTTCCAAACGTTTATTAAAACTAGAAAAAAACGTTCCAATTATTTGATTAATTTTGTCTTTGTCTGTTTGCTCCTTTCAATTACTTTTACTTTAGTCTTAGGATTTAAGTTTTTATTATTATTCTTTCAAGACTTTCTGATATATGATTTCTTTAATGCATTGAATATAAATATTTTTCTGGTTAAAGGTTTGTTATTAAGCGTTAAATTTTCAGATAGTTACATTTCCTAACTAGTTCATAGTAAACTAGCTATATGTTCTAATCAGTTCTAGTCAGCCTCAACAACTTTCTCATTTGTTGCAATATTTGTATTCATGTAGATTGAAATTGTATTAATATTGCTATTTATTATTAAATTTCGTAAGTATTTAGTATCAAAGAATATTTTAGCAATCCATCAATTATTAGAGGTAAACTTCCATTTATTATACAATGATAAATATACAAAAAAAGACGGTATTTTATTCTTGATATTAATTATACCAAAGACTGTGTTTTTAGAAAATAGTTCAGTAGAAAATATTCTTCATATATTTGGGAGGTCACTGCAAAAAAGAGTATTTCTGCTATTTTTAGATAATCGTTTTATCTAAGTCATGATGGCCTTCACAAACACGTATTGTTAATGAGCTAGACAATGCAAATAACATTTTGAGTGCAAAGAAAGGTTTTCGATGCAAGATTCTAAGTTGATGGAAACATTAAATGTAAAGGTTTCGCATGACTAAAGAAATTCTCTAATTTCAGGTTCTTGAATTTCGTTTTGTTATAGATACATGAATTCCGTGACATATTACGTCACTAATAACGGATACTAACTTTACAATCAAAACAGAAAAAGCTGCGGTGGGCCGGGATAACCTGGTTAGTAGAAAGTTGGATTCGTATTTATTTAAGTTGCGAGGTCAAGCTCCGTGTGTGTGGTGGCTTGCGCTCGTTAAATCTATCGTGGTCCAAAGTCATCCATGTCGAGAGTAATACCACTGGTAGTGCTGGATCAGAGGGGATCGTTCTCTGTTCCAGATTCAACTTGCAATCTGTGGATGAATGAATGATATCCGCCCCATAAAAAGGGCTGTGACGTATGTGCAACTCTTGGCCCTGGTTGATACTGCTGAAAAACGAGTGACGCTCAATCGGTTTAAATATCAGATAGGCTGTCAGAGGGCTTGAAAAAGTTCCATAACTAACAACAACAGAAGCTGCGATAACTGTTTCGTAACGTCACTGTTGAATTTTAAAAATCAATGCCTTTCACTTATTGATATATATATGCTCAGTTTAAATTTCATCCGAAATGGATGAAATTTAAACTGAGCATATGGCAAACATTTGTTTCATTCAATAGATTTTAAGTATGATTGGAAAGAAAACTGAACACCACCAGTATTGCTAATATTGGGAATATTGATAAAATCGTTTTAAACACCATTTATGAATCTACTTATGTGTTTTAAATCCACTTTTATTTATTTTTTGCTGTCACGTTTTTTAATTGTAGTAATAATTCATCCTTCTTTAATAAAAGAAATATTATTAGTAGTATAAGTATATTATAATTTTCGTAATATTATTAACATAACCATACTTTTTAAATTGAAGCAATGAAATGGATCAACATAACAAAAATTGATAAAAAAATACAAAATATTGAATAAAAGTTTTAGCTAAAAATTTGAAACATGAACTATTTTTAGTACATTTATCAAATTAAAAATTTGAATTTTGAATTTTATTCAAATTTAAATTTTATTCAAATTTAAATTTTATTCAAATTTAAATTTTGAATTTTATAGCAACACTGAAATAAAATGTGAGAATGTTTTAGATTTGATAAATATAAGGATAATTTATTTTTATTATTGATAAAAATTTTGACATCGATATAACAAGTTTTAATAGTAATAAAATTATTATAATAATTGGAATATAATTAAAAGTATAATATTATGCACAAAGATTTAACTAGTGCGAAAAGACTACATTCGCTAACGTACAAAAGTCAAATAACTGTATTTATTTCCCATGTGTTGTGTTCATGGCAGAGAATTTAATTAAAGTTGACACTTCTGAAAGCAAATACGGAAGCTCATTATTTTGAACAAGATTGTCACATCTATGGTCCAAATAATCCACTTAAAAATCTATGTTATAATTAACTAAGTAACTTTCGAAATGTTTAAATAATTATGTAGCATTATAAAATTCAGTTCAGTATTCATTATAATAATTAACTCGGTAGTATATTGATTTTGAAATGTTATTATGAGAGATATCCGCAATTTGTTGGCTTTTCTTTTTTTTAACGGAATAGAAAATGAGGAAAATATAAGTGCATTAGAAAAATTGAAAAAGCTAGCCATTGAAATGGAAATATGAAAAATAGTTTAATAGAAAAAAACCCCTCATGCATCTTATAAATATGATTAAATTATAAATATGATTAAATTATAAATATGATATTATAAATATGATCAATTATGATTAAATTCTTTTTAATTTTGAGGATTTTTTGATGAATAATCATTACATTCTTTTCGAAGGAAACGAGTGTAACATAAACTAAAAGTTAAAAACTGAATCATGACATTTTATGTAGTTGTTTCCTTCTAGTTTCTGTTAATATTGTTACAATTGAAATTTATGGATTTGAAATTATATCAATGTCTAATAAAACTGTGTAAATACCAAAAATACATACTAAAATACATGTGCTTTTTTAATGCCTAGGGAAAGATTTTAAAAATAAAATATATTGGTTTAATCATCAGCTTTATCGCGTAACAAAGGAAGTCAAATATATGTATTGATGAATAAGAAATATCTGAATTGGCCGATTTCTTTTATGATCTGAACATATCGACATACCTCAAATAAAACTAACGATTAAATTTTGATTATTTAATAAAGAAACTTTTAGTTATATAGTTTAATAAGTCAAATATGTCCTTAAACATTTTTCCAAGAAAAATGTCATGGAAATTTTTTTAAATATTAATTTTGAATACTTAGATCCTAAACAAATTTCATTTATGCGCAAATGCTTATGAGAAATAAAATAATCAAGCTGAGCACAAATCAGAAACTTATATATATGCTGGTTAAATATTCAATTGATTAATAAAAAATGTATATACAAATACTTTGATCTTATTTAATTTCAGGTAGAAAAAAAAACTTAATAAACAATTTGAAAAATTTATTACAGAGGAAACAATTTTAAAATAAATTTAAAATTATTGTTGAAAATTTCAAAAGTCTGTATTTCAAAGTCTCCTTCAAAAGTCATTAAAAACTTTAATAACAAAATATTTACATCTTTTTTAAGAATTTGAATTTCAAATTATTCCGAAATATTAAATGTTTAGGTATAATAAAATACATCTTTGTAAGCCATTTTTGCTTGCATAAGTATTTTCAATGTTTTATGAATGCTAATTAACTGCTTTATAATATTTACTGTGTGTATGTTTTATATTGAACTTTGGTATTTATTAGTTTTAGATACCTGTAAAATCTTCCATAAATAATCGTTATTAACCAAAATACTGTTTATGGAAGAATAAATATAGGTTGCTAATTAGAGAATTTTCGTAAATAGAATCATTTAACTGTATTTACATTTCATTTTTAGCAGTGGCTCTATAGAATGTAATGTGTTAAAATTGAAAACATTTGAAATTGCCATATAATCAAAGGCTGTGGTTCTTGCTAATGAGCTTGCCTCAATAAATTAATTGAGCTTTCATCATTTAGACAGTATAAAAGGAGAGAATATCAAGCTGAAATAATAAGCAATAGTCAATTATATACAATTGTAATGTGAACAAACTGTGCCAAAGCATAAGATGAACTCAAACACTGAATAGTAAAAACAAAAAAATCTAGTAATTTGTAATTTTATAAACTCTTTCATATTTATAAAATTAAAACAGTACACGTTTTAGTAAAAGAAAATGTATATTGAATATACGAAACTAATTAATATAAATTACCATTTTTTACGATAACAACCTCATGAGTTTACAAATATCCGACGAAAAATCATTCTCATAGCACAATTTGATAAAACAATTTTAGAATTTTTTTCATTACATAACATCATTTATCTTTCTGCATACATTAATATGTACATTCACGATTATATGGATATTTTAAAGAAGCAAATTATTTTCTTTTCTTTTTTTACATTCAACCTTGCATGCACATCACTCAAATGATGTCAAAAGTCTTCTCATTCTGTCAATTTTTAATAAAAATGATGATATACGTTTAATGTTATTGAAATTTTTAGTGTAGAAAATCAAAGTGAATGATACATTTTGACATTAATGACATTTAAAATGACACATTTTAAATGATCATTTGTAAGAATAATTTAAAATAAAATTACTTTCTTGATTGCTTTTTAAAACCCTCTTTGCATGTTAGTTTAAATGTAGCAAAATATAATTATTATTTTAAAGAAAAGAACTAGTATTATTGTTTTTAATTTCGCCTAAATATATTTCTAACTATTCTATTAATGAAATATTTTGTACAAGCTAATTGTATTTTTGTAAATTAGCTAAATCTAAATTATCTACTTTTCAGTTAAGTTTCTTTCTAAAATGTTTGCACAGCGAAAAAAAATTAATTATGTAGAATTCATAATAATGCTTCCAGCTTAATTGTAAATCCCATTTAATTATTTGCTTTCATAAAAATTGTTCGCTTAAATCATTTTTTAAAAATGTTTTATTATCATTGTAAACATTTATAAAAGTTCGATTATCTCCTTCATCGCTGATGCTTTTTCATATACTACAACATTTATAAAAATTCCTCACAAGAAAGTACCTACAGCAAATTTATTGTAGAAAATAGTTGCTCAATTTAATAGTAAATTTCTTAAATATTTTTTTTAAATCAATTTCATTGATGTTCAAAGAAAACTAAATATTTCAGAATAATTAACTAGAAGAAGAAAAATAAAGGATGCTTACGAAGTGATACTAAGAATTTTTATTTATTTCTCAGAAAAGCATTTTTATTGCTATTAAATCATTATTAAAACTAATAAAGAATAAAGAGAGCTTAATCATAATTTTTCATTTCAATTGTTAAAAAAATAGATAAATATATCAGAAGAAATTTTTTTTTTGGCAAATGAGCTCAAAATAATTCCTCAGATTTATAGTTACAAATAAATATTCAAAATCTTATACTGATCTAAAGGTTTATACAAATTTCGTAATATCATGAACGTTTTGAGGGTGATAATGATTGAGGATCTCGTGTCCGCTTTATAATGGAAAGAATGGGTGCAGTAACTTCTGAGGGTATGGATCCCTGAGCACCGGAGGGCAGAAGTCTGACTTCTAGCTCATGTGAGGATGCCCCCCCCCCCCCAAATTCACTTGCAGCCCCCTTTTTACAGGGAAGCACTTTCACAAAACTCACAGATAAACACAGAAGAACAAACATGCCCTCACAGGGAATTGAACCCGGGATGCCCATATCACGAGGACGATGCGCTTCCCCTGCGAGAAGGCCGATTAGTTTTGAATGATTTTTTTAATTACTTGAATGTGAAATAAAGCAACTTGTTAAATAGGTAATATTTAAACAGCATTATAACTCCAGCCACATCTTTTGACACTTGAGAGACACACCCTTCATTGGTATTTTCCTATACTCAAAAATAGTACTTCACTGGTACTCAGGCTTAAAAGTAAAACAAAGAAATGTGTCAGGATTGCAAGAAATGGCCAAGTAAATATACAACAAAATTTTTAATTAGAAAACGCCTTTAAAAGACTTTGTTTTAATGCCTCGAATACAAAAAACGTAAATTTAAATTTAAAAATGTATTATTTAATAAAATCTTTATTGATTCAGTCTAAGTATATTCAACTCAACATTTGCAAAGATGTTGATTTGAAGCATTATTTTATAAGTCTCTTGAGATATCATTAAGTCACTGATCATCTGAGACATCATTAATTTGTTTTAGAGAAATTTAGAAAAATATGAAAAAAATAAACGTTCTGAAAATTATAAATTAAGTGGCAGATACTCTTAATTTATAGAATTTTGAATACACTGGTTATTTCAGACCAAATAAAAGTATAAGATTAGACCAAACGAAAGGTGAAATCATGCATTTTAAGAAGCCCGAATAGGAATGGTCATGAAAGGTCAGATTCGTCTTCTCTTACAAAATCTACATCATTCCCAGACACAGATGCTTCAAGTAATTTCCCTTCCTCTTACTACAAATGCAACGTGCCTCAACAAAGATTTAGTATTACTTCAAAATTGATTTGCTTTCAGATGGATTATAATCAAGTTCTAGTTTAAATTCACTATTGCTTTGAATAATTTGGTATTTGAATATTCCGTCCTGCACGGCATAATTTGTGATGTTACTGTCTTTAGATATGAAAGATATATCTTGAGAACAGAATTCTTTTTAGGATAGATATAACAATAATTACAGTTTATAGTATTTGGTCTAGAAATTCAAGAAATGGTTTTCTATGATATTTTGAAATCATCGATTATTTTTGAGCTCATGAGGATAAAAATACTGTAACTAAAATTCATTGTCCGTTTCTTATGAGAAGAATAGGAACAATATTTTTTCTAAAAATGTTCTTTTGTAAACGATCATAAATATTGCTCTAAAGCATTACTTAACTGTAGCCAATACTATTTATGGTTTAATAAATGTGCAAAACCAAGCACAGGAGCTTAAGAGCAATAATGTTGCATATTTTTAAGCATGTTTCTATTAACGTCATGTTTATTTAAGAATTCTACGTATGGGAATCAGTTATTGTTGCTTATAACATAATAATACTCAAAAACGATGTCTGTCTTTTAGAAATATTTGTTATTTAAAAGCTGTTCATGAATAACTATGTTTTTTTTTTACAAATTCTGTAATTTAATAAAATTTCTAGAATTTCGTATGGCATGTTGGTACTTGATTTATAATGATAGATTGTGTTCATCAGAATGATAATTTGCCGGCTTTCTGTTACAAATGTAGCATGTTTTCTTCGTGTTCTGGGAGTCCCGGGTTCGAGTCCCGGTTTAGGCATGGTTGTTCTTTTGTGTGTTATCTGTGAGATGTGCGACTGTTCCCCCCTGTAATAAGGAGCTGTGCAAGCAAAAGTGATGAGTTTGTAGCTAAGTCGTACTCTTGGCCCTAATTGGAGCTACTTCAAAAACAAGAGACGCTGCTTTCGGCTTAAATCTACTGCTGTATCAGCGAGGGGCTTGTCCATAAGCAAGTGCCATTAGTAACAACAACAGCAGCAGAATAATAATTCTGTATTTTTTAAAATTATTATACACATTTGTATCACCTCTACACGAAAAAAAGTAATGAATGCCTTTACTTATTTGTTCAGGAAATTGAGATTTATTTTTTTCATAGTGCGAATTAAAATAATGCTTCATTGTTAAGTTGAAAAGTGTAAGGCAATGAAATTACTACCTGTATCATTTTGTTTCTGTGGAAAGTTATAGGTTAAATCATGTACAGGTCATATGCCTTGAAATTTTTATGCATTTAATTTGGTTTCTTTTTATGTATGTACTTTTTAAGTATGTACTTTAGAAAAAATAAAAATTTTCTAATACATGGACTTTGATACGTAACATAATTCTCAACTGTATATAATTACAAAAGCGGAACAATTATTTTTTATAAATTTTTCATATAGATAAAACAATTTCGGCTGACTTTCTAAATAGTTTTCCGAATTGCCCTGAATAGCGGAAGGTTTATCTATAAGACGTCTTTCGCAAATAATGGACTTATTATCAAGGCGAATATATTTTATATGAGGTAATTATTCTCTTTTATATCTGAATTGTTAATAAATAGTGGAATCTTTAATTCAATTTAAGAGAAAACAATATTTCATAATATTGTACCAAAAATGTAAAACCTCGTGAAAAAACTATGGAAAGCAAATAAATTTATCGAAAAAACTTTTCATTCTCTCTAACAAAATCATGAAATTTCTATAAAACTTTTTTCGGACATAGAAGTGGTATTAAATAATAATGTATCACTCAGAAAATTTCAAATGCTGTCTTTCTCCATTTAGAAAATAATTTAAACTGGGCAACTAAAACTAAGGAAAAGAAACAGTTCAAACAAATTTATCTTTCTCAAGGTGGAAATTTTCTACTATACAGCATTTATCAAAATTTAAAATGGTACTTTCTTTGAAAAAAAAAAGCAAAAATTCGTAATTTCACCTGTTTTACAAAATTTCCAAATTCTTTTTACCGAAATTTGTAAAAAGGAGTGATTGTAAGAGAAAGCCATTAAAGCATTAAACAGAAAAAAATACTATTAAAACGTATTCACATAAACATGGATCCCTTAATAATTAAATACTAATAGAGCTTTCAGCATTTTTATTAAAATGCCTTTATTTAGTCATAAAGACATGCAATCAAATGAAAAAAAATTATAGAATGTTTTTCAACTACAAAATAAAACAAAACTGTAAACAGTGAAAAAGAAATTTAAATACTTTCATTCATTTACAACCCTGAAAATGCTATTATTTTTATTGCTAATTTGATTTCTGATGTTCTAATTTCGGAAGTTGAGAAGGCAATGAGCCGAGAATTACTCTTATTGCCACTCTTCCTCAGAAATGGCTAAAATCATGGTTGGCACAGGCGATAGATGGTAATGACAGCCAAGTTATCTTTTTCTCGCGGGAAAAAATGTTCCTTTCTTGCTCGACGTAAGTAGAAAATTTTTATTGCTTGCGAGGATACTCCTCTATTAAATGAACCTGCTACAAAATGCTCAACAAATGCGCAACATTTGGAATGAATTGCCGCTTTTTTTCGAGATATCATTGGAAAGATTTTTAAAATTTCGCTTTGATAACAGCTTCAAAAAGAACATTTTGACTGGTATTTCTATGATTTTAAAATTCTTTTTTCCTTAGTTCTGCTTTATTTTTTTTCTTCATTGAATAAAACATGAATAAAGTTGTTAAGTGTAACTCATATAATTAGATTATATTTAAAAAATATATTATTAAGGAATTCAAAATTTCAAAACAAATGTAAAATATGCTGATTTTTAAACGATAAGCTGGAAGAATTTATGCGAACTGAAATTCAATTTAAAAAATAATCTTTAGTTCACTAATTGTGTTTCATCATCTTGTACTTCTGTAAAAACTACATAGGCATTTTCAAAAGGAATTCAAAGGTCCATAAATTGTATTGGTATCGAAACATGAATTTAAATAAAGGAAGCGTGTTATGGCATTTGCAATAAAAGAATACCTAAGGAATAAATATTTTCATCTGATAAATAACAGATCAAATTAATAAATATGTATTGTAAAAATAATACTTCATTTTTTTCTCCCTCCCCCCCTCAAGACAACAGTACAGGAAAGCACGAGCATTTTAGATCTAATATGAATTTGGAATGTTTTCTTTTTTATAAAATTGCGAATCTCTAATATATGACAAAAGGCTGGTTTACCAAACGCATTGAAATATCTGAAAAAGTTTCAGGAAAATACATTTTTGAAATAAATATGAAACAATCGTTTTTATTTCTTTTAAAATATGTAACATTTACTGATGCAGGCCAATTCCCAATTCACTGTTATGGAGTATAAATATTTAGAACATTTTATTTAAGAAAATGCATTGTTTTGAACATATCTGGGTTTTAGATTAAAAGACTTTTCTTTTAAAAACAACTGCATCGATCTCTAATCTTTACGTTGAAATATTCATAGATGAAAATTTTCTAGAGCATTCTTTTATGCGAAGAAGAGCATTTCATATTTTCCATTTACATATATTTCAACGAACACCGTCATTCTGAATTAGAAAAACTGAGCGTAGAAATAACCATGCAAATAGAGTAAATTTTTATGGGTTGTTTCAAACGTGTTATTATACATTTCTTTCAGTTTTAAGCGCTTTTCCATTTCTCGTTGTCGATTTACATAATTAGTCTCCGATGCGTGAATTGTTTTCCTAAAATATTTGAATTTAATATGTAAAAAAAAAGGAGACCGAATTATTTCATGCATTGTAGTATTTATTTAAAACGGAAATATTTAGACCTAATAAGAATGCATCTGAAGGTTCGAATAGGGTTTTGTGCAAAGCAAACCTTAATTTTAACTAGGAGTGAAATTTTTATTTAATATTTACGTTCATCACCAAAAGGGATATGTGTAATGAATGAAGCAATTTTTATCTTATATTGTTTTTTAACATATAATTTTATGTCTATCTACTCTACGATTATTTTACAGAATTATTTATTATACGGAAATAACACTCTTAGGATAAAATAAATATTCATAAGTCTCAAATACTTATTATTCTATCATTAAACTTTTCTGTTTTCCCTACTTTTAATAAAAAATGCATATTCACCCATTGCACTCGATGGTGTCTCTTGGGCATCATTCAAGACGGTGCGTCATTTTGAAGTTTTATTTATTTAATTTTCAATTGTGATTATAGAAAATCCCTACAGAATGGTAAAATAGACGGAGAAAGTCAATTTTAAACACACACACACACACACAATTTGAAGCAATAAACAAGCCCTTGTATGTTGAATTATTATGCATTGAATTACTTTTTTCGAGTACAAAGGGTTAAACCCCTGAGGTAATATTTATTAAATTTGGGAATCATTTGGCGAATGTTGGGAATCATTTGGCGTTCGTATATGAAATATAGATTAAATATATTGTTGCCAAAAGATTAAAACTCGAAATTACGGAGAATATAATCGTGTCATACCTGTCTTAGTCCGAAACAAACATATTTGGCGTAATGTTTCTCTGTCCGTCTGAAAGCACAATAACTCTAAAATATATAATGTTAAATTGCTAAACATTATTATATGGAATTTAGACCAAATCTGCAGAAAATGAATTTTGAAGAGATTCCATTGACTAGAAATGTCTAAATGAATGTTTGCTTGAAACTTAACAATTAATTACAAACGCAAAAGCATAGGTTGATAACATTTGGAAGGGTTTAGAAGCTAAAATGTCGATATCATAATTTGAACCGAATAAGTAAAACTGTTGACTATATTTTTTCTCTGTGTTTTTACATCCATGCAAACACACTGACTTATAAAAGCGATGATTTAAATCAATGAACTTCGATATATAATCATGTTACTGAAACTGTAATATTGCGTCAACGTAGTTGTATAATATATACATAATAGCTTGCACTTAAGTTTTATGAAAGAAATCCAAACTCACCCTAGAAGCTACTTAGAAACAGTTTCATTTTTATGGCTTTTTTTTCACTCATCACCAAAGCCCAATCACATACTCCACTGAAGCATTCTAAAATCCGCATTTATAACAGACGTCGCAGCGCCCTCTAATAGTAAAAGCATATTATCGGGATCATCCAATGCAACAAACAATGGTCTGAAGTTGAGTATTGACTCTGTTTGCACTAGAACTGTCGAAAACTCTTCATTAGTCAGGATTTGACTAATAAAATAATTTAAGCTGTAGTAAATTCGTTTCAAGTGATACTTCATCGATTTCACAGACGCCTTCAAGAGTCCACTGAAATGTGAGGCCAATGGAATATTTGTTCACCAGACAACACCTTCGTCGGCTAAATACCGACCAATTGCCTCCTTAATCCACAGTTTCAGTATATATTTAACCCCGAATAAATGGGTCTCACAATCATTGAATATCTAGGCAGGTTTCCCTCTGTGTCCAACGAAAGGCTTGAAAGATGCATCAAATGCATCTGTACTGAAGTCACTGACGAGTTCCAGGTGAACCGCTCTCGTGATGAAATGAACGAAGACACAGACGTACATCTTCATGGGTCTCACACCTCTTCCACGACGAGAAGGGATCAGAAATGGTCCACGCAAATCTGTACCGACTTTCAGGAACGCTATACATGGTATGAAATGGGACGAAGGCAAATCGACCATTATTTGCTTTGAGAATTCTGTATGAAACCTCTAACCGATGACACAGTATCTTACGATTTTTCTTATGGATGATCTGGAACTCAAACTGAAATAGGTCTGTCTAATTGCGCAATGAACTGATTGAACTCTTGCATGAAGGTAGTTTAAATAGTACAATCTTATGATCATAGTTGTAACTGGATGCTCTTTTGGTAGTGTCGAAGGATGCTGCATACTCGTTGGTAAACTGGGATTTCCAATTCTTCCTACAACCCTGAGAAGTCCTTTACTATCTAAAAATGGATTAAGCTGAATCCATTTCCCTGCACTCAATAAATTTCCCTTCTCTAGTGCGGAATTTTTGCTCTAAAATGCAACCCTATGAACAAAATGTATAATCCTATCATGCGATTCTTTCAACTCCAAAAATTCTTAATACCGTGTTGAAACCCTATTTTCTCTACTATTTCCTACGAATCTCAAACACCACGCAACTACAATTTTGCAATTTACTTCAAACTGAAATTTTATTCTAAAACTCTTTAATCAATTCCGCCTTAACTACAAAACAAACAACTGAATCTGCTTTTTGTTCCCTTAATATTTCTGAATTACTCACATTCTGAGATTGCTTGACTCATCTTTCCGGCCAATAATTAAAACTCTGTAACAACCAGTTGGGCCCATACCACCCTTTTCTACTGGATGTCAGGTCGTCAAAAGAAACTCCTCTAGTGAGCAAATCTGGCTGGTTATTTGCCGATGGACAATAAAACCAATTATTTGGATTTGACTTTTCCTGCTCCTCTGCAACACGATTCCCCACAAAACTGCTTCCACCTGTTGGTATTTCCGTTTATCCAATACAAAACTATCAAAGAATCCACTCAAAAAAGGAATTTCTCGAAAATTTTACTATAAAAACTTTCTAGAATCTTCCCATGTCTAATCTCTATCAACAGCTCTCAATTCTAACCTAGGTAACGCTAATGTTTTCTGTGGAGCAACTCTACATTTTCCTGTTGTACCAACATACCTTATATGAAATAAGAACCCTGAGAGATGCATCGAAAAATTTATGAATTTCCGCCAATCCTTTCCCATAATCCTGCAAAAGATTCCAAGGGATAACTATCTCCTTAACGCTCTAACTTTAATGTTATCCTCTGAAATCATAAGTTCTCCAGTAAATCGTCATCCCAGTTCATACCTCTTTCTCAGATCTCTTGTAACAAACACTTAATTCTTACTGAAAAGGGTGAACCAATCCAACAAGAACCAAAATTCTTGTTGCAGTCTGTAGAACACAGTGTTTTTATAGTCCAATATTTCCAATTTATCCATCAAACCTTTCACTTCCAAAGACAAAACATCTCTGACGAGGCTCCAATTTAGCCCCAGCACTGAACAGAACGCCTTCGTCACTCGCACTTTTGCGCTGCGAGTTCCAGCGTATGTTTGTTGTTCCGTGGGTGTGAACGTAGACTCACCTCACGCTCATTTTGTAACACGAGTGCATTCTAAAATAACTTTTTACCGTTTTTATATATTATTTTAAAAAAATAACCATGTCACTGGCTCTTATTTCAAACGTTGATTCAACTGCTAGTGATTCTGAGGATGGTAAAAGAACAGACAGCACTAATGATGATAGCATAATTATAATTCATCGAAGTAAAAAGCTGAGGATTGAAAGTGAGTTTTCCATCTCATTTTTATCTTCAGAAACAGAAGAAACACCAACTTTTACGAATGTTCCTCCGAGAAAAGTGTTTTCGAAAACAACAAATTTTTTTTTCTTATTCACATTCACAATTAATATTGTTTCTTTCTAATACGAAAAAATTTGTAAAATTGATTGATATTTGTCTAAATGAGAGTGTTTTATTTGACAACATCAAGTCAAAATATATCCAGTAGTTTCAGAACTTTCTCGCAAGAATCGCTTAGCAGTCAAACGGTTGAACCCTCCTCTTTTCAAATTTCCCCCCGCATCCGACGACAACGCAAAAGCTTCCATCCTACTATAGGTATCAAAATACAAATCATTCTTATATAAACCGGAATTTATCATTGAAATTGAATCGGATCTTTCGGCCTCAAATTTCACTCAAAATAAACAGAGTAGTTTTGCATCCTAGTCATCTGCATAATCCTATAGTCTTCATGATCGTTACCTCAATTCCAAAGAAATCTCAGAATTTTACGATCTTCAGGAGCCATTCCTATCATTAAAAATGCTCCCTCAATGTCCCTATGAAATGCAACTTTAAATCTCTTAAATTTCCTTATTAACTTAAGAATACTCAAATTCGGACCAGCCTCTAAACAATCGTTAAGTGACACATTTTGTCCAGATTTGGAGCCACAATTAAAAGCCACACTAACAATAGTCGTTTCCTTATCCGCTCTGATCACTGCTCTATGAGGCATGAAATATTCTTTCTTATCTCTATTACATTTTTGTTCAATTATTCCTTTAGTTTCCTGATCCCTAATGGTTTCACGATAAGCTCTAGCCATTTATTCATTTTTATCGAACCCCTTTTTCAATTCTTCAAATCTCCTCTTGGCAAAACTAAAAATCTTCTCCAATTCTCTGAGATCAGTTCTCCCCAACAACTTGGCCTCATATCTCCCATCTTTGAATTTTAGGTTCCTATTAAATTGGTTTAACAATTCCTTATCAGTTATATTCATTTCAGCTTCATCTCTGAAGCGCAGTGTTTCCAAGTCCCATAGCATCTAAACATCTGAGGCAGACACCAAACACTTTACTGAATAAGGATTTCTGCTTCCGCTTTGAGTACCCTGTAATGCGAACCCCAAAATAGTAGGAACACAGGTCGCTGTGTTGTTTAATTTCTCATAGTGATATGCATATATTATCCGTCAAAAGACGTCTTCTTCAATCAAAATCTCAATAGGTTTTAACCCTGTCGATAAGATTTAACCCTCGCAACTGCATATCTTTTCGAATATTTGGAACAGCCACAGGAGCTGCAGTAATTGTATCGGCTATTAGTAATTCTACAGAAATTAGCTGATCCGGGTCGAATCGGCTGATGAGCGTTATTACACCCACGTCATATGTTCACTCAACAAGCCTGACAGAACCAAAGGAAAAAACAGTCGACTTTACTTTTCAAATCGATTTTAATTTCGAGCAATTAGTCAAATATTGTGTATTCCAATTTATTTCGAAACCAATATCACACAAAATCCTTATCATTTCACTCAAATTAATTCCAAATTACTAGCATAAACACCACATGTACACTTGTTCTCCTTACTGTTGAATTGCACTGCGTACTTGTTGCAGTATTGGGATGCATGCTTCTACCATCACTACCATCTCTTTTATAATGAAAAAGTGTGTAATGCTGGCAATCACAGAAAAAAAAATTTCAATTTACAAGTTCTCGGGCAACATTCCGAAAAAAACACTTGAAGCTCAAATTATTACTTTTTATAAAATTTACTTTATCGTTCACTGAAAGTCTCCTAAACCAGATGCAATTAGATAACAAATGGGGCCAAGTGTTAAAAAATCTACCCCTCATTTTCCTCTCTCTGGATAGATACACAATCGATACAGTTTTATTGTTATAATTACGGTGTTTATCGACCAAAACAATTCACTTCTCCCACCTCCAACACCTGAATATGGTCTCGTAGGCGTATACTCAACCTTTTGTTTAGACCTTAGAGCCAAATAAATATTCCCTGACCAAAACCTGAGATTTAAACCCCGTCTCTCCTTGTTTTATAGCCATATGGGATCTTAATTCACGATCAAGCTCACGATATAGTTTCACAGAAACTATCAATTGACAAAACGATTTGAAATCCTCAACTGCTCTCAAATTGGAGAAATATTCAAAATTAGCAGTCAATCGAAGTGCAAATTGCACATAATCTCCTGTTGAATATTTTTTCAAGTTGTGTAACTTATCCAAGCATTCCTGGGAGGGGTGAGCTGAAATTCCTTCACAACTTTCAATTTTTCGTAATTCGCGATGTCTTCCTCTGTTACATAAAGCATTAATCAATTAACTGTTTTATTTTCTTTACTATACAATAAGATGACACCTATTTTAGGAATATTTTCTTATTTTGATTCAAATGGAATTCCATTGAATATAGGACTTATCTATATATTCGAAGTAATTTTCATTATGAATTATAATTATTATGAATGGTTTATTTTTAGCTTACAGCTATCAAAATTCAATAAACCGAATCACGTACGGCATACGGGCAAAAATGTTAAACGGTTCAATTCGAAATCCATTCTCTTAACATATTTAACGAGATATTCGCTTTCAAACCTTCTGGTACGTTTTTGGTTTCAAATGTTTTTACCTACAGCTGGAAGAATAAATTAAATTACTCTGCTCTAGTAGGTACAAAACTGGTCAATGTTTTGATACTTTTAGTCAAATTCTTAACGCTTTCATTTGATGCATCCAAATCATGTTGACTTGACCATTTTGCAGCCACAACTGTCTTTCTAATTGTGTCAACTTCACCCATTCTATTTCCAATTTCCTTGCCTAATTTTCCTCCTTTAATTTATTATCCTCGATTATATTATTATTTACGCCCTGTACAAAATCTGATTCCTTCTTAAAAACCTCACTCTTGTCGATTAATTTTTTCAAATCAATTAATATTAGGTCCCCCATAACAGCCAAACCAATCTCCACCACAACTAACCTCAACTTGTCCTTCCTCAAATTTACACACTTTTTGCACTTTCTACACTTATCAAACAAAGTATCAATAAAACAGCTAAAATCTACTCGAGTACCATACACTCAAAATATTACCGCACAACTTTAGTAAAACCTCCAAAACCACTATTAAAACTCTCGAACCAAAAAGAACAAATGATGCCACGAAAAGCTCAAAATTCAAATGCAAACAACCGAAAAACACACTCATATCCTACTTCAACTCCAAAAAATGTTTTTCACTTAGGTTTTATGAAACAAACCCAAACGCACCCTAGCAGCCACCGAGGGAATAACAGGAACCAGTTACCATTTTAACGGCTTTATTTCACTGATCACCGAAGAACGCTCAAATAATCTCCTGACATATTCTAAAAACAGCATTTATAAGAGGCGACGCAGCGCCCTCAAAAAGTAAAAGCACAATTCTTAAAATAAAAAACATACCTTTTGCATATTACGTTTTGGAAGAATTCCATAAATAAAGGTAATAATTTCATCAATTTTATACAAACTGAAATAATATATACATGCATACAGCCGATCCAATAATGACAAAAAATACTTTTTTATCACGTAAAATTTCACTTTTGAGATCCATTTTCTTATAAGTTCTCTCATAAAGAATTTCTGTATTTTATGCAACATGGTGTTCTGTAAATCGCATTTTTTTAGAAAGATGCCTTCCTTCATTCCGTGAAATTATTAAATAAAATTTACCGTTGTCAAAATAAATATAATTTTTCTTTTCATAAAAAATATCCATAAAACAGTTTTAAAAAGTTTTTCACAAAGTATAAATTCAAAACAAATTCATTTTAAGTGTTATAAACATTTTTTTAAAAAGTATATACGATAATATTGCCTTAAAATCGTATATAGATACAATAGATTCCTTGATAATTAATTCAATGTCAAACACAGTTGAAAATAGCTAATTCTTATTTCATTAGCTACTGTAGAAAATTCTCTAAGATCAAATCATTTGTCAATGTCAATACTTGAAATATCACGAAGATAAAAATGAAGGTTCAAAAAGTCATCATCTTTATGTAGGAGGTATGTTCTACTTATATCTTTCTGGCGATGTAAGAAATAAGGATACTTTTTGAGCAATTTTCTCAGAATTTTGTTTTCTCTTCCAGAGCCGCAACTTCTCGGAGCCAATGCTTCAGTCAAGTCAAGCTGACTACTAGAGATGGAAAAGCTAAAAATCCATAAAATTAGCAGCAATATACTGTGTAGAAAAAAATGGCCATATTTTCTGCCCAGTTTCATGTTTCACTCCAACCAATAAGGGTGGAAGGGCCGTGGTATATCTTTAAGAAATCAGTTTTCTGCAGAATAGATGTGATATTTCTTCTGAGAATTGTATCATCTAGATGGATTCTATTTGTTACTTTTCTTACAATGTGTTTTATGGAATAAAGTATTGGCATTATTGAAGTTGTAAGAGGGTGGCGTCAAAATGATGAACGAGTAATGTGATCCATGCTCCAACTTGCATTGGTTACTTCACTGATAACTTTCTAAATTAGAAAAAAATGGTATAGAAGGAAAATTTTAAAAAATGTCATGTATGTATCTTTTGACAGTTGCAAAATCCAGCAATTACTTTCTGAATAAGAATTGCCAAGGATTTATTTCACTCGAATTCTTAATATGTGATTCATAATCATAATTTACAATAAGTATTCAGATATAAAATAGTCAAGCAAAACCAAAACAGTAATTATTACCTTAAATTGCAAACTAAGAAACAAATCTTTAATTATTATTTCATGAATCCGCTATGATTTATTTATAAATCACATTATAGACACTACTGATGTCGATTAATGGTTAAATTAAAAATTCCGGTATAGATATACAAGATACTTTTTTATCTTTTATATAAAAGATATTAAACTCCATTAAGAATAATATCAAACTCTTTTGAATGATGATTTTCTCCCTGAAAATAAAATAAAATGTATCAATTTCAATAGAGATGTAACAAAATGACAGTATTCTGCGGTTTTTATTCTCGTACATAAAACAGTGTGTGTGTGTGTGTGTGTGTGTGTGTGTGTGTGTGTGTGTGTGTG
>JAOUZG010026054.1:1840255-1851724 GCA_026289955.1 Argiope argentata
ATATATATATATATAGCAAAGATGTTAAATCAATATGTATATAAAATATTTACTATTTCTTTTGTATTTATTAATTTGTTGGTCAAACATCCAATTATATAATATTTATTATTTTTGGTTCAATATATATAATGTATGTAAAATTTCTTCTTAGGACAAATTCGGGAAAACAAATTTAAAAATACATTGTAAATGCTAAAAATACATATTATTTATACTTTTTTGTGTGCTAATAAATATATATTATGAATGAAATTGGAAGAAATTTATTGTAAAAATTAGAACCATTTCATCTTAATTTTATAAAAATTAGATCTTCAATTTTTATATCATTGCTTTATTTCCTCTTATTTCAAAATTTCGTATTATAGATATTTTTGTCAAAAATAGTTTTAAAATCCATTTAAAATAAATCTGTCTTAATATAAATTTTAAAAATAGCAATAACTTAAATGTAGCTTTTAATCATGACTTCTAATTTCATGTTCAAAATGAAACTACCCCTCTCCCATCTTGAAAGGTTTAGTCAATTTCCAAACGTAAAGCTAATCCTTAAAAGAATGGAATATTAATTAAAAGCCAGTATACAGTTATTAATTTAGTTAAAGTTCTAAAATGAGTTATACAATTAAACACCAGACATTTTCATAATTGGATTAAAACGTGAATATCTCAAATAAACTCTTGTTGGTGTATAATTTAAAGACAGAAATTTCAAGAAAATTTATGAACAGACAAACTTATATTCTCAACACTGTTGCTTTGTTTGCAAGAAGCTTTTGTTGTAAATCGAATTCAAAATATGAAGAAATTAAATTATAAGGCTTGATGGAAAATGTATAAATAATGTTGTTTTGTCGTACTGAATTATATGAAAATAAACATTATAAACAATACAATTTAAAATAAAAGAGAGAAATTCTGAAAACTTAAAAAAAATTCTGTAGAAAACAATTTGTTTAAAATATACATTAAATTTTTACTATAAAGGAGGGCATTAATAATGTCTAATGTAGTGGAAAAAAATTTCGAAACTTTGAAATTCCGCATTTTTCTATTTTTATATAATTTTAAAGAAAATTTGTTGAGGAAAGTAAGAAAAACATTCTGAACTTCATGAAAACAATGGCATACACTGTTGTAACATACGCATTAGATTTTTATAGAGGAAAAACACAGCCATTTTGATTTGATTGATATCTAATTAACTAAAATTTTTAAAAAAATGTTCCAAGAAGCAATTTTTCCTTTTCGATAGCATATATATGCAAAAACGTTGTTACCTCTGGTTGAAACAGCTTGAAATACAAAATACAGAAACATACGCGCACTATAATTGTTCTTATCGGTGGAGATATATAGATAGATATACAGATTCCACAAAAATGTTAATATATGTATGAAAACAAAATTCATAATGATTGCTCCAAAGAATCTGAAAAAAAAAATGGAATTATTTTTCCTCAAATTTTAATAATGAAGGGGAAATCTAAGTAAATGTCTATCTATATATTATCTACTGGTATTATAAAAATATGTATTATTTTTCAACAAAAAAGAATTCAACCATGAATATTATTTTCGAAGCTTATGTAGGAAAATAATTTTCAAAAGCTGTTAAAATTAAGGCATTATCTAGACAAAGACTAAAATGATTTTTTTAAAAAAAAATTTTTCGTTTTAAGGTTTTTTAAAAATCCTTTTTGATTGCTCATATTTTAATGCGATAGTAGCAAGAAGAAACATCAGCATTTTTTAAAAACATTATAAATACAAATTATCATTGATACATAAAGAGGCTGTTAAGTATACATTCACATCCTAAAAATTGCATTTGTGCTAAATTTTGTGTCTACATAATTTATTGAACCATACCTAGATAAGATAGCTGATTTTGCATAACTTCTTGACTTACATCATAGTTAATTAGTAGAAAATTCATTATATTTATATGTTCAACTTATAGAGTGCCAACGTGGGGAAACTTTTATTGATTTCAGAGATAAACACTATCATAAAAATATCAGTGACATAATTTTATGTAAAGAAATTTTCTGTAAATGGAATTATAATTCTTATCTTTCATATTTTCAATTAATTAAGTATTAATATTTCAATAATAAAGATAAATGTTTCAGATAATCTGGTAAATAATAAATATATTTTAATAGATCTCTATGGCCGATATTCCATTTTAAACAGGCAAACAGAAAAACAACAATATACAGCAATACATATTACTAATAACCAACACAATATTTTCCAAGGTTGAATAAGCTGATTATATGAAATAATGGCTGATAAATTATTTACGTTATGTGATAAATATTTCATCATTTTAGAATATTGAGGTATTCCGAAATTTTTCATGAAAGCCACCTCCATCTAAATTGAGATTCCTTCCTTAGAGAATATTTCAAGTGAACACAGTCAAAATTCGAAATTCTTCCGAAGTATTTTAATAATTCATAAACTTCTTTGAGCGTGAATCGCCAGTACATATTTTATGGGTGAAAAGCAACGATTACGGGGAAATGATGAATTCCAGATGACGTAAAAATAAATGATGAGCTGAGATTAAATAGAATGCAGGCATTAGGTTGCTCTTTTAAAAAAACTAGTATAGATTAAAAGATAGCACGATATATTTCGATTAAATAAAGAGAAAAAAATTGTTACAAAAAATTTCTAAATTATACAGAAGATGAAGCAAGAAAAATAATTTTCCAACACTGAATTTTGTTTTTCACAAGGATTTAAGGGATTTTTAGAGGCTAAAAAATATAGATTAAATGGCTGTTTTGTAGCAATTCTTATACTTTAGGCGGCTGGTTTATTACGCAGTTTTTTGAAAAAGGAAGCGAATGAGGTCATGTATGATTAAAATGAAAGAATAAAAGATTATCATAACATGGTTTTGACTTTAAAAAATTACTTTACAATCGTTAAAATATTTTTTATTACTATAGGAATTTTCAAATAAAAAGAAATTTCGTTTTTTGTGTTATGACTTAAGACACGATTATTTTCCTATAAAAATTAATGATCTTTTAAAAAATAATGCTCTCAGATTTAAAATTTAAAGCTTACTGCATTTTTAAATAAAATTTTGCTTTTAATTATAATAAGGAAGAGGGTAAAACACATTTTTAACTATTAAAAAGAATTTAAGAATCAAAGAAAGATTAATTTACTGTAAGTTTAAACGGGAAAAATGTAACATCTTTTAGCTTTCAAAATGTTTACTGTAATATTTTTTTAAACCTTGTTGTTATAGATGCATTTTAAAAATTATGATTAAACATGGTACACACTTAAAATTGTTACATTGTTTTAAACATTATAAAGCAAATGTTTTAGTTTTTTAGATTCAATATTTTACAAGAATCCTCACAGAAACTTTAATTGTTTAACCAAAAGAAAATATTTTCAAAACTTTGTCTATTTTTAACTTAAGAACATGCATAATAACTTAGCATATCCTGTTTACTTGTCCTGTTTACTTATCTTGTTTACTTATCAATAGATTTTTACTTGATAGAATTATCACATACTTCATTTGAATTATTTTCTAAATAGCAAGTAAAGAAATTCAAAAAGGATTTATTTTATTCATAAAAGAGATGATTCATTTTTGTATGGTTACTCGAACTGAAAAATAGTGGAAAAGAGTGGTACATACACAGTTACCAATGGTCAATTTTATTTATACCTTTATAGAAATAAATTTTATAGAAGAAAGTAATTTTACATTTGGTCGAATGTACATGCATTTATCGAAGATTGGACTATTTTGATAAGCTTTTCGTTCTACGATTTTGTGAATTCTACAAAAAAAAAACCCTTGACTTTACAACCTAATTAGTCCCTTAATTTGTAAATCAGTTTTTATTACTTTTATGTTGTCTGTATACTTTGTTGCATCGATTATTATGTTCACATAGTAAACTTCGTCTCATTATACTATCACACATTTAAATTCGATGCGCCATAATGGATCATGCTCTGAAACCGTTGGTCTGATGTAAATTAAATTTATATTTACTCTGGAATTCCTTTTGGTCAGTTAAAGTTTCCTTTTCATAATTAATTTTAAATAACCTTGAATATTGAATTTAAAAAATATTAACTGGCTTTTCGACTTCATAGAAATAAGTTTTAACTGGGAAAGTGTAAACAAGCAGTTCCTTGTTTCTTTTGAATTGAATTAAAAAAGGGACACCAAAAATACTCTTAATTTTATTTCACCATTTGGATACACCTGAAATTCTTGTTCATAAATATGTATGCAATTATGGTTGAAAATACATATTGTTACGAAATTTTTCCCACAAGAACAAACAAGATGCATACTTTATTGTCAAGGAAAACGCATATTAAATATACGGAATACCAGCTACAAATTTACAGTGAATTAAAAACATTTAATCTTCTAATTCAGTTAACAGCGAAGCTAAAGAGCGAAAGCCAAAAAAAGACGCTCTCTCTCAAGTTAAGCTAACTAACATAGCTCATTCTCCGTACTGATATGATTTCCCACCTTAAGCCACGCCTTTTGAATAACGTTCCCCTAAACTCAGACCTTTTGAATAGCGGGGCAAATTCAAAAGTGGCGTGCTTGTTCTGGGCAACTATGCAACTTTCTCCAATATTCTGTAAGAACAAATTTTATTTCTTGGTTTATACAAAACATTTTAGCGTGTAGTGAAACCCATTAGTGAGCTCAATGCACCTACATCTCCACCTTATCTACACCACCAAAATAGTAAAATATTACAATCTCCCTTCAGAACGGTCTTTTCTCGATGACGCGAGATTTCATTACGATTAATTTTATATAACTACGTATTTACAAATATTTACACAAAAATTAATGCTTATTTACAATATTTAAATAAAAATTCATACTTTTTTACAATATTTACACTTAGTTTACAAATTCATAACAATATAAACTTAATTTTGATATGTAAGTACAAGCGGGATAGTGTTTTCACAACCTTTTTCGAGGATACAATTTAAAGAAAATTAATTTTATTGTATTTTATTTAGGTTAGAATTTTATAAACACCTCATAATAGCGGAAAACATTTAATTGTATATTCGAATACCTTTATTTGATTTTATCGAATATATTTTGTTCGCTTCATATAATTTATTGTGGAAGCGAATATACTTGTTATTGTGCCTATTCTTTTGCCAGAATTCAGCACTCAATTTGAGGATTAAAAAGGTAGCTTCGTTCCTTCTTTTATAAAAAAATAATTATTTTCTCAGCTGTATCAGAAAAATACGAAACTCTAAAAAGATAAATTTAGTTTTTGAAATTCCAATATACAGACGCTTTCAAGAGACTTCATTTTATACTATGTATAGATAAACCGGTTATTAGTAGTCATAAACAACAGAATATATAATCTAGATTTTCACTAACAAATTCTCCAATATTATCCGCGATTTTTTATTCTTCATTAATTGTCTGTAATTTCGATACGTCATTAAGAAATAGACGTTTTGAACCATTACAGAGACATTCATGTGTGTGTGTGTGTGTGTGTGTGTGTGTGTGTGTGTGTGTGTGTGTACGTGCGTGCGTGCGTTCAAAAACAATAATTTTTTCAGAAGTATTTCATCCGAAATTTGATTGATAATTATAATTTCGATTAGTTGCCTTGAGAAGTTAAAACAATTGGCATGTCCTTATAAATTATATCCCTATCATGGATTATATAAAACTCAGAAGAAATAGATTAGATTTATTTCTTTACCTCATTGATTTATTTCACATAATAAAGTATTTGAAGTGTTGCTTAAAGCTGCAACAAATTCAATTTCGTAAAATGTCTGCAGTCACTGGAGTCTAAAGAAGACAGAAAACTCCAGATAGTAAACAGTAACTAAGAATATATCTTATTTAGCAATACTTGTCTGACAAATTGATTAACAAATTGATTTGTAAACATATTTTTTGTCCGTAAAATATGTTTCTAGCAAATGCAACACCATCTAGTCTGTGAGGCTTATATAACGAAATAATTCAAAAAAGTATTAACGTGACATTAATATTTCTGGAGTTCCAGTTTTCCTAAATATTTTATAAAGCATCAATCCAAGTGCGAAGTCGAAGCTAAAGTGTTAGCTTTTCAAAAATACAATAAATAGAAATGTAAATATCAGATGTTGAGAACAAAGCGAAAGGGAAAAAATTAATTGAAAGGACAGTAAAATTTTCTAAATAATTTATTTTTAATATCTGTATATTCATTCTACTACAATACAAAATATTAGTGAGGGAGGAAATTATTTCAAAAGAAAGATTACTTAATATTATTTTTCAAAACTTTTTTTAAAATTCTGAAACATTTGTAACTATCTAGGAAATATACTCTTAAAGCAGCTGTAGGTAATTAATCAAATCTTTAAAAATTTGAAATAATATATACTTTGTTTTCAATGTGGTGACACAACCATAAGTATAAAGACATTTACAGAAACAACATTGTCTATATTTTGAAAAGACAAACACTTGCAGCAAGTGAAACAAGCAAAACTTTCACTAAAAAAAGGAGGGGTGTAGAATCTTAATCTTAAATTGCCCTAAAAGTGATAAATTTCTCATGCAAATATTAAGGTGTTATTGGATAATGTACCAGAAATAAAAGGTGTCTCATTATACATCATATAATTATTCAAACCATAGCTTTTAGAGAATTTTAAAGAGATTCTCAATCATATATTATTAATAATAATTTGAATTCTATCCTAATATCAGCTTTAAAGAATGTACATATATCTTTTTTATTAAAAAAAAAATCTTACACACATTCCAAGAAATTTGTAGATATTGCTTTACTTCCTTTAATAAATAAGTCTATATCTGCACGGAACTACGATTATTGATTTTTTATAGTCATATATTATTACCAATTATTGGTCTCTATACTAGGATAAGCATATTTATTTCGTTAAGAAAAATATATGCTTTTGTGAAATTTAAATCTAGGTGTATTTATTTTTCTAAACAAGCTATTAAATAATATTTTGTAAATAAGTTCATTTTTAATAATAACAATCTTTTCTTTTTTTTAATAATAAGAATCCTTTTTAAAATTTTAATTTGAATAAGATTCTATTACCAGTTTCACCTAGACATGAGAAGCTCTAAATAAATTAAATAATGTAGCATGACATTTATTTACTACAATGTATGTCATCATAGTAGTAAATAAATGTCATGCTACATTATTTTTAAAGCTATTTTTTGAACATACTCCGGAATTGCCATTAAATTTGAAAAATGTGATAAATTATTGAATATTGATCAAATTTATAAGTCAGTTCATAAAATCTACAGCTCTAAAATGGGAATGCAATAAAAGCTCATAAATTTTTTAGCAGTTTATCTGGTTTATATTTTCCAATACCTTTTACAACATACATTATATAACTTATTCTATTTTAAAATATATATAATATATCTATATTAATAAATCTAATGAAACTAAGGCATAAAAGTATATTTTATCTAATTTTTTAAAATTTCTTTAGTACTGTAAGTTTCATCATATACGCCTTTCGTTGCTTAACCACGAAATTTTTAGTTTGTTTGAAAGTATTAATTTTTTAAAAAATTAAACCTTGTTACTCCACAAAATAATACTAATGTTAGCATTTTCTATAACATTTAACTTTATGAAATAACCGAAAAATCTGATATTTTTTCAATACATAATTGTATTTGCCAAGTTTAAGGGTGATTAGTGAATAGTCAACGGATTAGTCATAATTCTCGTACCATATATGCTGAACAAAGAAATCAAACTTTATTGATATATTTAAATATCATTTGAACACGTCTTCCATGTGATCCTAAAATGAAATTTATTACTAAAGGAAGACATATATTATGTATTTAAAAAGAAAAAAAACGTATTGTGGAAGAAGGGGGTGATCATGTGAGGCACTGAAAAAATGAATATTGCACATTTCAAAAATGGATAGGAAGAAATATAGCAAAATATTTCCATAAAACATAGAACGGAAACATTATATTGCAGGAAAATTTTGCTTCAATAGATATCGGAGAAATTGTGATGATGGATGATAAAGTGTCTAGAGATCTGTTCACAAATATCCTATTATAAATTTTGAAAAAAGAGAGAGAGATTAACGTTTTTTTTCAGTGTAACGATGACAAAAAACGAATGTCAAAGTTCACTAAGGGTTATTTATAGATTTCAGTCACAAAGATAGCAGTCAAATGCAGCAGCAAATTTTCGATCACATTTTTCAACAGAAAGAGATTTTTCAAATGGGATAAACAAAAAGATTTTTTTTCTGCACATTTATAAATAAGTGGTGCTACATCAATCAGACGCTTGTCGATAGTTTAAATCAAAGCTGGACAATAAAGTTTTTCATTTTTTTATTTAATTTCTTTTCTGATATAGGTTTTAATTCACTCAATAATTTTGAACAATATAAAATTTAGATGTTTATAAAACTGTTCCTTCTCAAAAATTGACGAGGTTTTGATAATTAGTACTTTTTTTAATGAATCAGAATTTAATAATATTTTTTTTATATTTGAGGAATATACAGGATTTATTTTCTATGCTAAAATATATATATTTCTAATTTTATTTAGTTTTTAGAATGAGGGTTTGTTTCTTGTTTTAGGTAGGGTCAACTGAGGCCGAGAATACATTTTACTTACCAACGAATCACATTCATTTGCAAAGATCATTTTCACAGGGTGGAGACACTGTTCCCATTTATAAAGGGTTAAAAACAATCAAGCCTGAATCGTTACTCGAATACAGGAAGCCCGGACCAGGGGAAGGAACGCCATTTCTGTGCCAGGACGTGGGTAAATAAAACTTGGGATGTGGCTATCATGTTTCCAATTAGATTAATTAGTTTTATTGATTTTTATGCTATAGATCAATAAATAAATATTGCGTTATCAATTCAAAAATAAATTAAATGTGAAATAGTGCTGTGGATAATCATTTTAATACCTTATAAATGCAATATACAGTTTAAAGTATGTCACAGTAAATACTAACATGAAAATCATATATTACCAATATAAAAGGCTATTAGTTAAGCCAATAATTGCAAGATCACAAACCAGTTCAATGTATTTTAAGTAAATTTTACTTATGTGCGTATTCTGAATCTGATTCCATTAATTTTACACCCTCGAGAGTTACATTTAAATTCCGAATCGCACCTAAACTATTAGAAATACATCGCTTCGTTATAAGTTTCTAACAGTCCAACTAAAGAGAAAGGCCGAATTTAAAAAATCAAATATCACTTATTACAAAAAATAGAAAAATCTAAAACCTTCCAATATGAACTTTCAAAGTATAATTGCTTTTATAGCTTAGAACTTTAAAAAAAATGTTGTCGTATTTTAAATATATTTACCAAAATGTATTTCCTAAAGAATCTTGAGACAGACGCTGAGATCCTGTAATTCTAATTTAAGATTAAATTATAATTGCTAATGAGATTATTTGAATTTGTTTACAATTACTATTTAAAAATATAATCAGTATCATTGAATAAAATCGTTATAAAATAAAAAATAATAATATAAAACAAAATAAAAAATATACAACAGTCATTCAACAAATTTCAAACACACATACGTTGTTATATTTCTGAAAATACATTGTATTTAAAGGTTTAATTAATTAAAACCAATATAATTTACAAGAAAAACAACATATTTATTTCTGTTGAGAACTATTTTTTCAATTATTTATGTTTAGAAAATACTTCGAGTGATGTGAACAGTTCTATTAAGCCCCTTTTTATGTAAATCACTTATATAGAGTTACATTTTATATTTGAAATTTGAAAAATTCATTTTTAAAACTGTTTTAAAATGGTGATAAGCAATATAAAAGACTTATTTCTTAAAAAATATTATAATAAAATAAATGATGTAAGTCTGGGCTATTATAAAACAAATTAAGTGCACATATAATGGATTTTACTGTGTATTAAATTGTGCTAGAAATTTATTTGATTTATTATTAAAAGAAAAGAAATTTCTTTAATACTTGAATTATTAACAAAATTTAATAAAACCATCGTATGGAATCTTACATATAGTAGGTATATAACAGCTTAATTTCCTTAGATTACAAGTTACGCATGTAAATCTCTTTAAAACTCTTACACTGACAATGCGTTTTTCTTATTCTCACTAAAAGGAAAATCGATATAATAAATTTTACCATAATTGCATTACTTTTTTGAGTAAATTAATGCCAAAAAATTCATAATTTAAACTTAGTAACCTAATAAACAAATAACTTAATCATTTATAAGACCATGAAGACAAATTTAGAGACATTAGTCACTAGAAAAGTGCTTCAGGTAATCCAACTTTATTTAATTACACATTTTCTCTAACCTGAAAGCATAAAATTGCCAATAAATACATAATGAAGAAGATGCACATTTTAAAAAAAGTCAAAAAAGGAAAATTAAAAGGAGAAAAAAATGAGACCTCGAAGATAACTTAGAGGAAGAAAAGTGCACCTTAAAAGATTTAAAATGCTGCTAGGGTACAAACAAATTACGGGCGATTCTTCTTAAGGACTTAAATGCTTGTGATGGTCTGAAACCGGTAATTTATTACAACACCGGAGCTCGCTCGCCTTTGCACTTAATTCGAAAGAAGTTTGCTGTAAAAGGGTAAAAAGCGATAAAGAACACAAGTTTGATGTGCAAAGAAGGATGTTCTCGGTTACGGTGAAAGTTTTTTCCCTCCTTCGTGTTTTCGCTGATTTTTTTTATAAAGATGGCTGGCAAAAGGAATTTTTTCTCTGATGAATCCTCGCATCGCTTTGATGTTTTATTTTTCTTGTTTCATAAAAACTGGCTTTTTAGTTTAAATTGAAGAAAGAAGCAGAAAGTAAATTTTATTTTTTGATGTTCGAGTCTTAGATTTTTTTCTATTTTGTTTCCTTGGGTGCAATAAAAATGTCTTAAAAGATGTATAATCCCTTCACATAGAATCGCAGTTACGTGATAGAAGCAACGGATCAAATCGTGTAGAATCTAACTTCAGATTTTTCTTTTGTTAATCCGCGATGCTCCATTTTTCTCTACGAAAAGTTATATTAACCCCACTGTTACGTTCGCATTTACACCACGCATGTAGCGGGCGGGTCACTAAGCCGAAAGGAGTGTCTCTTGTTTTTGAAGTAGCGCCAACTTGGGTCAAGAGTATGACTTTGCTACACACTCACCACATTTGATTGTACAGCCCCCTTTTTACAGGGGGGAACACTCACACATCTCACAGATAACGCGCAGAAGAACAACCATGCCCGAACCGGGACTAGAACCCGGGACTCCCAGAACACGAGGAAGACACCCGACATTCCATAAAGTAATTGATTATATATATATATATATATATATATATATATATATATATATATA